>CM033647.1:108838209-109028432 GCA_019512145.1 Engystomops pustulosus
GGTGTTTGAGGTGGATATGCGTGTCACTAAGAGCTAAACACAACGGTCGCAGGTCTCCCAGCAAATTCCTCACAGTATGGTACTAGCTGCACTACTAGTGCCAGCAAGCCCAGCCACATGCAAATAAAAAAAAGGAAAATATAACGCTATTGTAGGCCTAAGTAAGCCGTTGGGGTTCTCCTATGGCTATTTTGTTGCCTACAATGAAAGCACACTGCTTTGCAAGATGAGTTTGAGCTATAAAATGAAATACAGCTAAAAAAAAAAAAAATCAGCAGACTCTGCCTAATTCTACTCAAACCCCTGTTTCTGGCCGCCAAAAAGCAAAACGGCGGGAGCTGCCATTTTCTCGAGCGGGCGAAGTATTCGTCCGAGCAACGAGCAGTTTCGAGTACGCTAATGCTCGAACGAGCATCAAGCTCGGACGAGCATGTTCGCTCATCTCTAGTTAAGAACTGTTTGTTTAATCTTAATCTGATGGTATTTTAGGCCCTGTTTGAGATGTAATTGACAAATGCCTTAACTTCATCTAGCCTTTAAATTTTGCCATCAAAGAACTCCAGCTCTTTTGCGCAAAGCCTTCCAGCTCATTCACGTTCAAAACAGTAAGGACGTTTCAGCCACAGGTCAAGGAACAGTCACTGATGCTGAAATAGAGTTCTCAAATGACTTCCAAATACAACTTACGGCCATGGGAAAATGCTGCAGGCCATGCTGAAACTCATCTGGGTAAATGACCACAACCCACCCAAAGTAGGGAAAATGATGAAATTGTCCTCTGCATTTCAGATCGTCGACGCTAATCAGTTGTCTGAACACAAGAAGTGCATACAGCACAATCACACACTTTGCAGCAGCGCCGCATTTCTGCTTATTTGGCCGAAGCTTTGCACCACCGAGTTAAGCAGTTTGGTCAAAGCGTCAGGATGTGCGTCAACCTTGCTCGGGATGTTTCCTATGGCATGGAAAAAAACTTTTTTAGCGAATAGTTTTTTTGTAAAGAACAAATGCGTTTTACAAAACGTTGTTTTCCGAAAAGTTTTACTTTTCACAAAAAATTTTTTCTACATTTCTGTTTTTAATAAATTGTTGTGTGGTTTTTATACTTTTCCGTCAATCTATTAGCAAATTTTTTCCCTACTTTTTGGTTGGGTTGTGGTCATTACCCAGCTGAGTTTCAGCCTGAAATGGGCTTGTTTTCTTGTGTAACACTTTTGCACTTCATAGTGATGCATTTATAATATTCTATGCTGTAACTGGAAGCGGAATAAAATTCTGAATGCAGTAAAAATATTTAAACCACGCAATTGGCCAGTTCCTTGTGGGCGTGATTTTCGGCTTTCGCTGTGGCGCCCAAATGACAGCTCCTCTCTCATTCCTTTGGGTCGTACTATCCACTGATATAACAAATTTGTATAGATTTTATAATGTTCTCATACACAACAATTGCACTAACTTTTCATGCTTTGGTGTCGGAGACTGTGGTAGGTTAATTTGTTTGCGACTTTTATTACGTTTTCAATGCTTCTATTTTTAGAACGTCGATCTATTTAGATCACTTCTTGATTGAATTTTTAATATTTTTTCAAATGGCGAAAATACCATTTGCACTTGTCCTATTTCCAATACGGTTTACAAAGCAAAAACAACCTGCCAGTGTCCTAATACCAGGTCAATCGACAAAATTATTGTTATTTGTGTGATTTTCAACAGTGGCTGCTTTGAGGGCACATGGGGGGGGGTTGGCCGATTTTTACTGTTTTTAATTCATACAACCAAATTGCTTGGTATTTTATCTGTCATGAATTTGTATTTGGAGTTGGGTCTGGGTCATGGTAATCATAACATCAACATTCAATGATGTAATTATACACAAGCAGATGCCCCATAGGGAAATTTAAATGTATTACTGATTAATTCCATCATACAATCAAATAGTCAAAACAATTAAAAGCACACGAAGGTATTCACAACTAATGTAACCCATTGCACAAGGATAGCAAATAAATATAAAATGCGCCCGTGCCCAGCAGTAATCCCACTATATAGGTAAACTTGTCACGTCTGCATTTATGGATTGATTTACGCTTGAACCACACATGTCTTTTCCTGACTTTATTATCTTGATTTAGATCTACATTATTTTACTTAGGTGAAATATAGCCTGCTTACTATATTTATTTGCATATCCTTGTGCACTGGGGAACATAGTTTTGTGTATATCACCTTAGTGCGCTTTTATTGTTTTTATTTATTTGTTGTATTGATTAATTAATAAAGTTGAATTAACATAATATTTCCCTTATGGGCATCCCTTGTTGTATAATTACTCATTTGATATGTTGGATGTTATTGCTTATCCATGACCCAAACCCAAACTCAAATTACAATCACGACAGATAAATCAAAGAATTTTGTGGCCGCTCAAGCCTTTGTGAAAATACACAGTGTGCTCTCCTCACCCAATGCCTATCAATATGGCTATATAACGCATGGACATAAGTTTGCAGATAAGTAGGCTAGCTCTAGTCTTCAATCAGCAGACGAAAATGACATGAAATCAAGCAGAGAGACAAATACATGAAAATGGTCGCCAAAAAAGTGCCATGTGCTGTGAGGAGAAATGGTTCATGTTTTTAAATGCAATACCAATAAATTCTTTGATTTTATCTGTCATGATTGTACTTGGTAGATGACACTAGTCCGGGTTTTTTTGCTGTATTGTTTTGTCTCTTCCAGTGTTCCTTAACGCGAATATAGTTATTGGTGAAGAATGGCAACTATCAGTTACCATAACGGGTTCAAGAGTGAAAAAAAGTATATTTGTTGATGATTGGGCATTTTCAGATGCGGTGAATACCTAATGTGGTTTATTATTTTTCTGTTTATTTGTTTTATATTAGTTCTGGGAAGGGGGGTCCTATAATTATGGGTGTTTTATATCATTTGTTTAAAAAAACTGTTTTTTTTATTTTTTACTATTTTAAAACCCCTAGGGTGCGTCTAACCCTAGCTTGTCTGATTGATCGCTACCATAGACGCATACTCCAGTATGGCAGTTTATGGTGATGGTTTCACATCATCTATTCAATGTGCAAATTCACACTGAATAGATACCTAAAAACTGATGCCTTAGGCTCTGTGTGGATCCGAGGCGTATTGGCATAGATCACCGCCCCCGATGACGTCACGGGGAGCGACCCTATTTGAGCGAAGCTGCGGCAAACCCACGTTCCGCCAGCTCGTTGATTCTGCCGGAAGCTTTGTTGCCGTCGACCTCAAAGGGCTAACACTCCCAATGGTGTTTACTTCATTTTTGCAGCAAACACTCGGTGCGTATGAGGAGGGCTCCGCCCATGAGCCCGCTTCATACCCCCTCTGCGCTACAGACGTACAGGTAAGTCTTTTTTTATCAAATATATAATCTTTTTTTTTATCATTTAGATCCAGCACTACAATGGAAATTATATACAGCGCCACTATATACCCCCCATTTAATATATAAAATACTTTTTCAGCCCACCCTCCAATTTCATTAATATTGGCTTCCCCATATCAGATCCATCCACACCAGTGTTACTACTTATAAGAGTTCCATTAACAACCATTCATCCCCCAGTTTATTATTTAGATTCTTGAACAACTCTGTCCCCCCTTAAATCCTGTTCCCAATTTTAACCCCTCACACCCCCATTTTTAGTCATAATACTAGCCTTAAAGGCTCCTTCTTCTCTGTTTTTATTTAGATAACAGCCCCCCTTAAGAATTTTTGTTAAAGGAAATCTACCATTTGGAAAATGGTCATTCTGGACCTAAACTCCCCAAAAATACCTTACCATAGGTGTCGGTAAGCTATAGTGGATGTTGTCTGTTGGCCCAGAATAAGCAGTTTTCGTCTAAAAAAAATAGATTTTATGGCAATAAAATCCCCATTTGGGGCGGCTCCTGTAGCCCTACGCAGGTCTTGGTCCAGCATAAACTATTCATGCGCCTCGTGTGCTTGAGAGGTTTCTTCAACATTTTTATCTTGGTGTACAGAGCTTGGGTGGCACATTTTTTAGTGACTTTTGATAATGTTTTTATTGCTATCATTTAAGACTGTGTACGACCTTTTGATCACTTTTAATTGGAATTTTTTAATATTTTTCAAAATTGCACAAAAGCTGCCCATTTTCAACTTTGGGGCGCTACTTTCCATTACGCTGTTAAACCAGTATAACAAATGTTATTATATTTTGATAGACTGGGCGTTTCAGACTCTTCGCCAATCCTAATGTGTTTATGATTTTTACTGTTTATTTATTTTTTATATTAGTTCTAGGGAAGGGGGTTATTTTAATTTTTAGGTTTTTTTTATTATAATTTTTTTTACTATTTTAACCCTAAGCTGTCCTAGTGTCCTACCATACTACCGTATGGCCGTAGCATGGGGATTTCCCTCCTCTTCATTACACCCTGTGCAGCCAACATGTCTTCGGATCACCGCTCCCCGATGACCGTCATCCTTTTGAAGCCAGCTTTGCTGGCGTCGTTCTGCGGGCCCTAACACCCGTTCATCGCGCTAGCACGCCCGCCGGTGTTAAAGGTAAGCCTTTGCTGCCATATGACAAAGACACTTACTGGCTATGGAGAGGGCTTTCAGCCTCATGCCTCTCCATGCATCCACACCCGTCATTTGTCCGTACTGCTACATCAATGCCTGATTCGTTTCTTCATTCCAACAATTTTCTCTGAAATTCGGTGGATTGGTCAAAGCGAATTTTCACTAATTCATCCATCGCTAATTATGATCATGACTCCTACAGTCTGGCATAAGTTTTGACAATGCTGCAAAATGTTCATTTTTTACACATCTAAGTCTACTGCATCCAGGTTATAATTGCCATTGCATATACTCCAGAAATGTATAAAGCGTGGATCATCTAACAGCAATAATTGCAAGTCAATATTTTTGCCTAAAATAAACTTTTCCGCCAAAACACATTTCAAACTTCATTGCAGAGGCCTGCCTTAAGGGAGCAGCTAACATCGTTTTCCAGTGATTGCTCCAGTAACACATGTGTGGGGTTGATGATGACAGCTTGGAATCAATCTTCAGATTAAGAGTAAGAATCACAAACCACTGGAACACTTTTCAAGAGGCTGGCGCTTGGCATCATTGTTTTTCGTCTGTAACCCTGACTATTTCTAAAGAACCGCGTGCAGTCTCATTCCACTGCACAAAAGTGACCTAGCAGGAAGAGTTTCCTCTTCTCAGCTGTTTCTTCTGCACCTCATCACAATCTATGGCAAATCATCAAGAATTCACAGAGAGAGGGTTCCATTGTTGGACAAACAGGCTCTATGGGGCGCCCAGAAGGACCAGAAAGTGCAGGACCGTCTCATAAAAGTGTTTCGCTTTGGGATCGGGCTACCATCAGTGCAGAGCTTACTCAATGGGCAGCAGCCAGTATGAGTTCATCTGCATGCACTGTGATACGGAGACTCTTGGAGCAAAATGCCTTGTGGTCAAAGGGTCTGCATGAAAGCTACTTCTCTCCAGAAAAATATCAGGGACGACTGATATTCTTGCAAAATTACAGGAGTGGACTCTGAGGACTGGGTAAAGTATTTTTCTCTGATGAACTGCCCCTTTCCGATATTTCTGGAACATCTGAACACCGCTTGTTCTGAGAGACAGGTGAGCAATAATCACAGTCTTGTGCTCATGCCAACTGTACAGCATCCTGAAACCATTCATTGTGTGGGGGGGTCGATTCTCAGCCAATGGCATCGTCTCTCTCAAAAAACCCAAAAGTCTTTGCCTATAAGCACATCCATGAATAAAGATGGTAACAAAATGTCCTCTCAAGAGCAACCTCTCCCCACCGTTCAAGAGCATTTGGTGCTCAACAATGCCTTTTCCAGCTATATGTTTTTACAGTATGATAAAACCATTTTTAAAGATACATATGTATTATGTTAATGTACCTACATTTTTAATAAACTGAAAAATGAAGCGCTACAACAATTTGGCTTCTCACACACTAAGAGAAAGGGTATTAAAATTGAATCCCCTCCTCATCCACTCTCGGTACACATATACATATAGTTTCAATTTTTATTTTGAGTTCAATATCAATTTTGTCTATTTCATGTGAGTAAGTATGTTAGCTCTGGGTTCTCTGCATTAGTTCAGTGGACATGTAAAATTAACTGAATGTGATGTACAACCAATATGGCCAGCCAAATTCTAAACTGTTTTACCAAATCTTTCTTAAATAATTTTTTTTTTGTTTTTTAATGAATTTTGGCATAGCGTTACTTTTGTCCTGGCTTTCACCAAACCAACCATAAAGGGCCGATTTATTTGTTATATAGGTTCCTTCTCGCCTTTTTCTAAAACAGCTTGAACTCTCTCACTTGTGATTGATATGAACAAAGAGGACAGAATAAAACATTGGGCAATATGGTGTGCCATAACCAACCTTATATATGATATCTTGAAGGTTATTCATATAGGATAGTCTTCCCGCACTGTATACTGCCTTGGCGCACTGTACCCCCCAGCAATTCTATCTGTATCTTGCCCTTCTCACTGGAAGATTAAGCAAGAGAGCAAAATTATGTTACACTTAATAGACACAATCTAGGTTATGGACTACATTGCTGTATTACATACCGCATGGTAATATATCATGGTGATGATCAGTTTTGACTATTAGCACAATAGATCCGCAGTTAATTCTGTTCATTTTGCTTTTTGGCCCCACACAACTATACACAGCAACCAGACTACAAATCTTTTATTCTCCAAGCGTCTAGTGTTTGCAATCTTTTAGAATATCTGTGTTACTGTATGAATTGCTGAACCCTGTAACCCTGTGGTGGTTGAAGAAATACATTTACATTTCCACATTGCTTCCCGAAGTCCCACAGAGTAAAAACATTTTCAAATTACAGATCACACCCTGAATAGAATTGCCGATTCCTGACAATCCTTCATATACGGGCTTCTATTAAATGTCAACACAAGAAGGATTGTTTTTTACAACCAGATAGGATTTACATAGCGTAAGAGAAACATCGACATATTACAAATATGAGACAAAATGTGAGTCTGGCTTTGGATAGACCTCAGAAGGAAGACAGAATAAATAGATACATAACAAAAAAGAGAAAGAGATAGACAGATAGAATACTAGATAGATGATAGTAGAATAAAGACGTTCCTGACGAAGATGGTCCGTGCGATTCACAAATCTCGTGCACTTTTTCCTGCATGCTGTCGCTTCTCGCTAGGTCCCCGCCGGAGTTCAGCTTCTTCGTTTCCGTGCTTGTACGGCGTGTCTTGCAACACAATCTGAAATGTTCATGTTCAATTCCAATTCCGTACGAATCCTTCCGGTTGTCAGAAGCCGGACCCATTTGGTGTCACGTGCAAGCCGGCACCAATGTCGCAAAATCCGATCGGGTGGCGCCACAATCAATCCCCTTTAAACTGCGGCGCAGAAATGGAAATTCATCGACCCACAGAATTTGCTCCAACGGACCCTTTAAAGAATGGGCCCCTGATGTCCATTGACGGGAAAAAAGATTTGTAAGGTACGCCACTGGCTATCAGTAAAAAGCCATTTCCAATCAGTCTACAAGCATGAAATTTCTCCATAAAGTTTTGGTGGGGAGCAACAATTATCTAAATATACGTTTGTGCAGTAGCATTTACAATTTCCTTTACTAGACGAAAAAGTTAAGCCCAAAACTTTAAAATAATATCCCCAACTATTATTCTTGTTGCCATATAATTTTCCATAGGCGATGTTTAATTTTACTAGGTCCAGGAAGTCAACTAACCTAGATGGTACCGTATTTTGCGGCCTTAGGGCGCACCGGACTATAAGCGCACCTCTAATAATGCCTGGCTAAACATCTTAGGTTCATATATAAGGCGCACTGGAGTAAAGGCTCAGGATCATACAAAATGCAGTACCCTAAAAATGACCAGCAGGTGCAGACCTGTTCACGTTTTCTAGCCATCTACCTTCCCGGGAAACTGGTCTTCAGCGTGTCATAGAGCCTCCGTCTCAAGGTATTGGCTGCTGGGGGTTAATGCAGTTTTCCATGCAGGGTTGCGGTCTCCCTCTGCCCTTCTCCTTCCCTCCTAGCCAGGGTTTTATTACTGGGGGTTTCTGTGGGCTCCTGTTCAGGGCTGTTCAGGTATGGGGGATTGTTTACTGATGATGATTGCTCGGGTCCGGCACTATGGCAGCTCCGTGTCTCCGTGCTAGCTAGGGAAGGCAGATGTGCACAATTTATTTGTGTGCAGGCACTTCAGGAGCAGGGACCCTGTATCTGTGTGGGAAGGTTCAGGACTTTCTGGGATGGGAGCTATTACACACTGGTAAATGTACGTACATCGTTCTGTAGTACATTTCTGTATAAGTTCATATATAAGAAGGCGCACGGCCTATAAGGCGCACTTTGATTATCTGAGAAATTAAAGGATTTTTGGTGGCGCCTTAGAGGCCAAAATACGTATGTTCCAGCCTTGATGTATAGTAAATGTATTTCCGCCCACAAGGAATACTTTTTCCACATTTACTACGTTTTATCCCCCAAAAAATAATAAAAGATTGTTGCAATCAACAGATATAAGAATTTTAAAGCTTTGAGCATCCCTTCTGTTCCGTATCATTGGGATTTGGCAATTTTTTCATTGAAATGCATGTGTCAGCATTTTGCGTAAAGTCCTGTTCAACGATCAGTCCCTAGCAAGGTAATAAACAGGGTCTTTAATAATTAGCTTCTATGCAGCATCTAGGGACAGAAAACAAGCCTTATTCTGTTTACTCTGCTCTCTGATAGGAATATGCGTCACAAAAAAAAAACCGTTTTAAAAACCCAGGCAGGTCATACAGGTTCTGGGAAAGACAAAGACAGCCATAGACAGTTTTTCCCGGAGACTTATCTCTTTCACTCTTTTTCATACGCTATTTTCCCTCTTTTTTACCCTAGGCAGTAGGGATAACTAGAAGATGCCCCCTCTCCATGCACCAGAGTGCTACAGGAGACAAGACCAGACAAAAAAACATTGAAGAATAGTGTCCATAGCAGGTCACAACACAAGTGCAATGGCAGTACAAAATCACAAGGCGAAGGAAGTCTGAATTCATGTAGGAGGTCATATACATAATACAGAGATCAGAAATACCTTGAATCCCTAGATAATCAGGAGCTACTACAAAAAAACTGGTTCTATAAGCAGGCAGAGAACTTTTTCAGCTGGATGATTTATGTGTACAGAGCTCTGTCACCAGGAGTGACTGGTGCAGAGCTCTGATATTCAGAACAACCTACCGCCAATGGATTGAGTGCGCGAGGATCTAGATCTGTCTTAACCGCAGGTTAACGCTTGATAACCGAACCACAGCTACAGGAGAGTGTGTGTGCCATAGCACTCAAGGTTTCAGAAAAAAGTTTTTTTCACACTAGCTGTGTCAATTGAAACATAGTAACTGCATCTCTGCTGTACTTGACCGCAAAATGGATAGTTTTGCAGACTAATCAGAAAAAGGTACCACAAAGCATTATGGCTTGTATAAATATTCCTCAATATGAATCCTGTGAACCTCCTACTATCTGTATTGTGAGATCTCCAAAATATTCCTTACTGTACTAGAGAAAAGCTACAACTGCACATAATTTTTCAGTGTTAATCCTTACTCTATCAACCTTTCAAAAATACCATATCTTGAATAACCTTGTTTGCCATCATAGCAGGATTCAATAGATAACCATATAGATTCAAAGATCCATAGAAATTCATTACTAGGCCAAATTCCGAGATTGTAGCATGTTTGGGAATAAGTGTAACATGTCTAAGGGCGTAATGATTGGGTTGCAAAGAGGTATAAGAGCTCATAGAATGTTTTCCAAGGCAGGCCGCGTGAGACTTCATTGCCAGCCACAATCTTGGGTCAAGGTAAAGGCTCCCGGCCGCGTTACATATCAACAACATACCCTCATCTCAACTGCATTGATATACTTAAACCGCCCAAAGCCGGAGTACTAGTGCAGCCATTGGCATGGGGCTCCTATGGGTACAGACTAGCAACCATGTGTCGGGGGACCCACCTGTGGCCGTCCCGACCCTGAGTGTAGAATTAATATCCTGTAATGGAACAAATGAGTAAATGGCCCTACAGTAAATTCGACACTTGTATCTCTGGATGTTGGTAAATCTTTTCTACCAGAGACGCTTTAAATGCCACATGACAAACACATAACAAAACTGGGGGAGTCATCAGATAATATTTCCTTATAACATGTCATCGAGTAATGTCTCAGAACTTAGCATCTTCACGGCCATCCATTTTCCTTTGTCATAAGTCAACCGTCTGCATTTATTGTACTTCGTGATTGTTAATTTTGCCTATGCTATAAAATTCATGTTAACAAGAAAACCCAATGGCCCATTCCATACGCATTCTTGACCTTTGCCAATTGTGTATAATTGTTGCTTAACACCCCAACTTTGTATTTGTCTCCTACCAAAACCTGTGCCTGCATTTCTGTGACATTCATTACATTTTTTTATAAGTACAATTTTTGTTAGTTTAGTTCAACTCATTAAAATTAATATTTTGTAGGATTTATATTTGATTATTTTTTGTATAAAATATATGCTGCTTGGTTACAGGGTGTCTATGTTTTCTATTACCAAGTTTGTGTTTTTTTCCTCTTTTGTCTGTATTCTATTATATATTTTAATACAATTTACATCTACAGTCCTCCAAAATGCACTTGGTCCTATGTTGGTGGGGCATATCAATCTGTTTATTCATCTAAAAATCCCTTGCACCACTTTTTCGATGTTTGTATGCACCAAGATAAATGATCAAAGAATGCCAGAAATTTTGTCCGATTTTTATAGCGATTCTAATCCATTATATCAGTGTAATGTTATAACTATGCACAGTCTTAACTAGCCAATTTCGCACGACTCAAACACTTAATACATCTGGAGGCGAATAAGACTAGTCTTAACTGGATGCATTAATGAGGATTTTTTGTATAGAGAGAGGCACATATGGAAAGGGTTTTGATGGGAGGGTTGAAGTGGTTCCTAGTGTCATGTAATAGGGACTCCCTACTCTAAGATAAACTGTGCCCTGTCTAACTTTAGACACTTTTTTTGATAACTGTACTCCTTATCGACCGTAGTAGTAGCTTTTAAGGGTGCCATTTGTCACACCAGGAGACCTCACTTGCGAATAGCACGATCCTGTCAACATAGGACTGCTACAGACTGGTCCTGCAGATTACAATGCGTGTAAACAAAGAAGAGGAGGACTCTAGTGGGGTCCCTCCCTTTCTGCTTTGTCATGGGCCTACAATGACAATGCTGCCCAATGTAGGATCTATGGGCACTGTAATCTAAAGGCAAGCTACATATAGGTTAGTCTGTGTCTGAAAGCTGAGACCTTGTTTTATTAATCATCATTGGCACACACTGGACACCTTTTGGGCACAGAAAAGGTGCAAACTTTTTTCAACGCCATTTTCATTCACGAGAAGCTTTGTCCAACTCTCCAATACTAGCCTTATCCTGCTGTATGCTCCTTGTTGTAGTGTGGAAAAGCTCTCGATCATCACACCATGACCCAAGACTTCCAATTGTACTAATCTACACACTCCTGTAATCACTTACAGTAGAGATCTGCCTTAGACCTAACTGCATGCCGTATTCGCATCCATCCCCATTTCTCTATGTGTCACTTTTTTATACCTTATTTGTTTTTCTACATACCATACCCGACCTAGGTCTGGGTCGTACTTGAAATCTCTTCTGTTGACCATTTTCTCTAATTTTGCTGATATCATCTGACAACAAGGACCTGTTTTTTGCACCGTCACTGGTTTGATAGCTAATCCCATACTGACATCTTATTCAGAATCAGGAAGCATTATCTCTCAAAAACAGCAATCCTCAAAATATCCAGACAGTGCACCCCTCAGGTCAGCCCATTCTCTGTTGTCTTGAAGGATATTTCAGAACTGTATGCGATTTACTTAAGCTCCGTTTCCGTCAGGCCAGTAAATAGAAATTGATTGAGTTTTTCTCCTCATGTTTACAGAATGAACTCTGAGAGTTATAAAGCTGCAATCTCCCAGCGTCATCTTATCAAAGAAAGAGGACCCCTTTTGGCTTCTGTGCCATTTAAAAATCCACAAATCATTTGTGTTGTGACACCTTCTGTCTGTTCCAATAGACAGGCTTGACCAGAGATCTTTTACAGACCCAGCACGTAACAATTTCCCTTCTTGCGTATTTCCCTGAGAAAATTGCCTGGATATTTTTATATTACAATTTTTATTGTTTTGAACACACATGTAACCTCTGTTGGACAGGGGAATGTTTTTGCTTTGTTAACTTCCTATTTTAGAAATCATTTTTAGGGATTTCCTCGTCCCACTAGGAAAACATATTTTCATATTTCCCATAATCCTAGTGGACTAAATGGCTATCTATGCCCAAAGCCTACATGTAGCCTTAATTAGCAAAGTCTCCATAGAGACATCAGAACCTCTTACTCACTAATCCATTTCCCTACACTGCACTTAAGAGGTCAAACCAGGTGACAGTGCTGGGCGCAAAAAGAAAAAATTAAAAAAATACCACACCAACAACATGCTCTGGTTTCTCTTCGTAGCGAATGAGTATTTTGCTCTTCCCGTGGAGGAGACGGAAACTGATTTTGTTGCACATCTTTGTATGCTTCATCTTTCTGGAGCGCTTTGTCTTTGTGTGAAGAACAGAACGAGGGATGAGGAAAAGCTAATTGTTTACTGACTGTTTCTTCCGGGAATAGATATACCTCTCTGGTTTTTCCTTTTAATTTCCATGTCATTAGGCTCCTGAAATCATGCTTGATGGTAAGGGGATCCTTCAATTGTAGTCTGGAATGACTGGAAAGTCTGGAATCTGTGACACTTGATTACAACGCATTGTCCTACTTTGTCTTCAACTTATGCAGGTTTCCAGGTCCTGTTTCATTGGTCCGGTCCCTGGGTCAATTTCAGTTGTACCAAAAAAGATTAATGAAGCAATTTGGTTCCATGGTCATGAACATGATGGGGCGATTTATTAAGATCTGGAAGTCAGAATATTTTCCAGTTGCCCATGGCACCATCACACCTCCCCTTAAAATAGTCAATGAGCACGGTAAATGAAAGCTGAGCTGTGATTTGGTTGATCAATCTGCCCCGATGTCTTTTGATGATATAAGTACAGGTACAATTTTTAGTTTACCTGTAAATTGAAGATTGAAGCAGCCACTTATACAGATACAGATTTTTACAATTCCAGGCAACAAGTTATCAATTATAAAGGACTGGTGGGGCAACCTATTTATTTCCACTAGCTCAAATCGTTTAAAAAGTGTTCTGTTCATTATAGAGTAAGGATTTCCAATGGCGCTGTGCAAAAGAAAATTGCCATAACGCTATATTATCTTTTATATCGCGGCTGCTATTGGCTGAACAAACTTAAACCCTATACCCTTCCTGCTCAGGCCTGACCCCTGCTTTGTGCTAGATATATTAGTTATTACTGCCCTCTTTTGCCAGTCCTGTGCCAACTTCAACAATAAGATCCTAGAGTTTCTAGTTTTATGTTAAAAAGAGGATTGAGAATGAAGTTTGCGCTGCAGTTTAAAAGAAGTATCTGCAGAGCACTGAATTTTGTCATAAAAGGGATTGACTGTCTCCTATATGAGGTGACCTGAGAAAACAATTAAAGATCCTGTTCTGTTTACAGAACTCCCATAAAGTCATTTTACTAGTGAAACCATTTTCTCCCAAGTTTACTTAAACTACCCCTGAGGGTGCCATAACAATGTTAAAGGTGAGGTAGCCCTCATCAACAGACGTTTTGGGTTTCTGCATATTGCCGCCATCATGCTAAGCACAAGTTGGCGGGTTTAACTTAGGATTCCATTGCCGGCATATACATAAAAATCACAAAAACGTTTAGTATCACCGCAATCCCGCAATGTCCAAAATAGAAAAATGAAACATGATTACTTTGCACAGTCCTTGAAAATGTTGCAATGCAAACTTCAGCTCATCCTCCTGCAAAAATTACATCTTCACTGAGCTAACCCTGATTTATTACAAACGTTATAACCAAAGGAATTTTTTTTCGTCCATTGTTTTAATTTTTAAAATTTATTGAAAAAACAATAAACCTATATACATTTGGTATTTTTAGAGACTTTTTGAAGGGGCGCGTAAAAATTAAAGACCACGATTCCCTTAACTGGTTCCAATCAGTTTTTCAGTCCTATGCATTTTAAATAATTCACGCGGTTTAGACTTTTTCCCAACAGTATTATTTTCTAACCACAACCTTTCAGTGTTTTTTTACTTAGTTCCTAAAAAAAACATTGCGTCACAGTAGTCCTCGCAATTAATTATGACTGTTCGACAATATTTAGTATAATTAATGACCATACATTGAGAATGATATTGATGATACATAGTTTTAGTTGTGGGGTCTTTAAGAACTTTGATACACTTGTGGCCAGTTAAGGCTGATAAGACAGTCACATCTCATCTTTTTTTGCATATGTTACTGTGATCAATCCAGGCTTTTGACTACAATAGAACAGTCTCGCTCTGTCCATGACGCTTAGCTCTTTTGTGGTCTCGATGCAAAAAGGATGAGATGACTGAGATTGTGACCGGACCCCTAACTTGAAAAAATGCATTTTCAGGAAATGTTACCTCTACAACCTGGTTATTTTTTATTTTTATGGCGATAATATATTTATTGATTGTGTTTCACAGTTATACTTCTGTGTGTGTTAGTTTGTTGTGTGTACTGCCATATTATCTCCAAGCTGTAAGTGTAGAAGCCAATATTGGTAGAATATACTGGATCATTTTCTACCGCCGCAGAGATTTTCTAGGGATGACAAGGTACTGAATAAGGGGGGGGCTTTTCTTTAGTCTAACATATAGGAGTCCTTAAAGAGTGGAAAAGCTTCCTGATGGATGTTGTGAGTTTGCATTATTCATATATGCTGAGGACACATGCAGCATATAATGGGACCTACCTCCGCACATCACCAGCAGATTAGGCGCACTAAAGGCTTTATAATCAAAAGCCGCAATGCTGCCCTGTTCCTCCTCACCACATACAGCACCAGTGCATCACCAATCTGCTCGCACAATCCTAGCCAAACACTTTCACATGCGAGCAATCTGTGCACATTCTACAGATTTTAATTCCATTTGCGATTTTACCGAATAACACCTCACAAACCTATACCGTGCACATCTACAGATGCTTAGAACGTATTACAACTGCTAGCCTTATTCTCAATAACAATGGGAGAATGACCGACATTCTCTCTTTCACACAAAGTGTATTTACGGTAAAATGTGCGTTTGTTTTATTCTTGAGGAATGGTCCTTCTAATTAAATTAACCCGTACATGTTGGCTGCATCTTTCTTGAGCCTGGCACGCAAAATACAGAATCAACAGACATACCATCTGTTTTTGGTCAGTTTTTTATTTACAAACATTACAGTTTTTCACCTCAGCATGATCTGATATGATGAACCTAACCTATGGATGGGTCATCAATATCAATCACCTTTGAAGACCCCTTTGAAAAATGCTACTGTATATTGAGTTTCAGAAATTGAATTAAAGTTTGAGCAATAAACGCTTTATAGAGAGTTTTCTCCCAGAAAAGGTCTTGGGCGGGTAAGTAAACGTGACACCAGCACAAGTGCTTTGACATGAGAAAATGATGTATAGGATTATTAGTAAAATTCAACCCACTTTTGGGAGATTTCAATCAGGCAATCTTGAATAGATAACCTACAAGGTTAATCGGAGCGGGGCAAAAAGTGACACTTGCCTTACCCTACCAGACTATGTAATACATTAGTCCTGGAAACCCTACCATAAGAGATGGAATAATGGGAGTTGCAATAATTATCCACCTTACTCAAAGGTTACTCAACCAGATTATGGCAGCCTGGATCAGCCTGAATATCTTCATAGGCTTGTTTCGGCTCCCTTCTGACCACAGCACAAGTCAATCTTTGAGTACATGATACATTTCACCTTTCCAGAATCCCATATTCAGTACTTATCAACCATATCTTAAAGTGTTTGTTACATTATCTAATTTCTTGGATCAGCACCAGTTTTCTTTTACTTTTTTAATTACAGATATCTCCTAGATTAGACAACAGTGGAAACATATTAGAGTCTTGCACAAAAACAAAGTGGGGTCATTGCACGCTTAAAGTGCCAATGGTTCCACACCCAACAAAACAATGTAGAACTCAAAGAGAAAAAGAAGTGTGGCTATAGACCAAAGTATACACTAAGCAATCTTTTTTAGAACAAGTCAATGAGATCATGACTAACACATGTAGTTTTTAATCAATTAAAACACACAAAGAAACACAGATAGAGGCAGTGTCATGTCCCACTTCGTCTCCACCTCCCCTACCCACAAATATCAATTCTGTAAGTCACAACAAGTGATAAGGGTAAAAACTCAGGTTATCCCTGTGTGTGGCAACTACATATAATACGTACAAAAATACAAATTCATGAGCCTACTTATTATATAAAGACTTGGCCTGCCCAAAGTGCCTAGATAGAAAAGGCCTGCATTTAAATGGGACTTCTGGAAACATCCTATGGAAAATACAGTGGCAATGCCAGGACAATGTCGCCCGCCCTCTACCTGAAAGCAAACTGTAGCCCATTGGTTAGCCAACCCCCGGAGAATTGGGCACCTGGAAGGCAAACCACAACACATTCAAAAAAAAAGCCAAAAAATGGTTGTAGGGTGGTAGCTTGAAAACAAATGGCTAATTTTGGAAAAAAGAAAAACTCTTCTTTTCTCTGCAAAATTTAATAGCCAAATTATCAGGTATAATAAACTGTGGGAGGCCTGGTTTACAACCCAATCATGGGAAAATAGTTATTTTACAAAATTCGCATTACAAGATTTGTTTTACTTACTCACACTAGAATCAGTGATGTCAACTTTAGGGACCGATGCCCAAACTGAAACCCAAACCCCCTTATTATCGTGAAGGGGGCCAACCAAAGTTACAGCTTAAGTTCTTTGCTCTGTTTTACTTCACAAACTTTCAATCTTATTAATCGGCCTCCTGAGCCAGCAACACAGTAAAAATATGAAAAATTTGCTTAATTTTGCTTCTTTCCATTACTCTCTCTCTGTACCCAGAGAATCGTGGTCAGCAGTAGGTCCTCCAAAATAATTTGTCCTGTCTCTCATCTCCCCTCTTCCTACAGTTCTAAGTAGAGAATAAGTATCAAAATATTCGTGAAAGCGCATCTTTTAAGTTTGCTTGGAATATCAGAAGATTCGCTGAGTCCCCTTTCCTGTGTGCTGAATGCGCATGGCCAAGTGCCACATATAGGCTCTGAGTGCCCGCCTCTGCAACCCGTGCCATAGTTCTCCCCCGTCTTCACTAGATTATTAGCCATTATTGTGAGCAAACCCAACCTGTAATGTCCCTGAAACCCCAAACCTGGACTTCAGCCAGAGGTTGTGAATTTTTGGCAACCATCCTCCACCGTTAACACCTGCAAATCTGCTGCCAAGGAATCAAAGGTATTCCCTATACAATTATTAAACGGTGAGGGCACATTTCCCCATGCATTGCATTGCCTGTTTGTTTGCGTCTATGAATGCTTCCACTGGCTTCAGTCTTGACCACCTGCTAAGGTTACATTGCGTTCCACTGCCATCTGCTAAACGCAATGTACCTCAGCATGAGATTCAGGCTGAAAGCCATGGAATCTCAAATTGCATGACACGTATGTTTGCTGCTCCCTTATTGTGCCGGGTCACGCATCATTTTTCAGATGCAGTTTTGAAGCCGAAAGCAGGTGTGGTCATAATTGGGTTGGGACAATATTAAAGGTGCTGTTTTCTTCTCGCTCCTCCTACTTTTACTCATTCCAGGTTTGGGGCATCAAAAACTGCATCGGAAAACTGAATGTGTGAACTGCAACCCTGATGTACGTTTTATAAACAACCCAAAATGTTAGCAGTAATGGATGGGTCAAAATCACCTCTCCTCACCTGTTGTAAATGCGTTTTAAAAACCATAAAATGCAAACAAAACGCAACTGGTGAACGCGCCCTCAGGGTGCGCCAAATGTTCATTTTTAGATTCATTTTATGGGGCCAAAGCGGGGTGATTGAAAATCAGTGGAACATATATTGAGAGAAGTATGCTCCTCTCCTCTTTTTTCACTCCATTCCGGTTTTGGATTTCAACTGCATCTAAAAAAAATTAAAGTGTGAACACACTTCTAAAGGTCAGAAATGCAGAGGACTCCTGTACTAGCTATTTTTAACAGATTTTTTAATGCTGTCCCATGAAAATAAAGCTGATGGAGTTGCTGATTCTGCCGTGAGTATACCTTCCATTATTACGGCTGATATCAGATTCATCGATAGAGTGTACTATCTACGATCGTGCACCAGGGAGGTGACTGGTTGGTGTTCTGTTTGAACAGTTTAACTCTTCATAATTGTTTAATTGTGTAAAAGTGACATATTGGGGTAAAATCCTCTGGAAAATGTCTTTGCGATCAACATTTCAGAGAACATCACCTACCAGCACCAATTGTGGGTGTTAACCAGTGGGGTGAGTATTCAAACTTGTCCTAACTAGAGGTGAGCGAGCACTAAAACTCTCGATGCTCGTATCGAATAACGAACCCCCATTCAGCAATGGGACACTTGAGCATTTTTAGGTGACCAATAAATGTGCCATTTTTTTGAAAATAACCAGTCAGCCCTGGTCCTTTCTGTTCTTTCTTCTTCTTTCGTTTTTTTATTCTAGGAATATTCGTGGAACTTCAAAAAGAGAAGACACTCGTGTTAACCTCCTGCAAAAAGATGTAGATTGGGGTGCTCAAATTTTTTTTTCATTGATTAGTTCTTGTTCCCAAAAAATTTAAAATCAATATACAAACCCCATAGGGTTAACTAGACAATTCCCGGGTCCGGTCGGAATGATAAGCACCTTACCTGTTATATGTGACACCGATTAGACTGTGGGAGATAGACCTGGGTTTACAGCAAGGTAAAAAAAACGGATGATTGGTGTACAATACTCACAGCTAATATCTAAGCATTAAGAGATGCAAGTAAAGCCCAGTCATCAATACAAACCGTATTATTTAGTAAATTTACATACCAAGGATATGCCTGCACGGGAGAAGCATATTCCCACAGTATCGTCGCCCTTTTTCAAAAGCTGGCTTCGTCAGGGGGAAATTGTGAAGACCACCTTTCTGTCCTATTCTGCTGATCGTTATCAGATGTATGAAACATCTGCGTGTGTTCGTTACTGAAGAACACATTGCAGTTTTCCGTAACCCTGCTACTTATCATAAGCACAGTGCCAGAACGTTGTTCCTTCCCTAATAGGAAGGTGTAAATAATAAAGACAAATGTTTGAAAGAACACGTGCGAACACAATGCTCTCCAAGCAACGATGCCGTTTTGAATACGCTAATACTCGCACGATCTTCAAGCTCAGAATGAGTATCCTCGCTCATCCTAGTCCTAACCCCAAAATGTACGTCTGTCTCATCATTAGCATAATTTTCCGAGCTGTAGCTTTGTCCCCAAGTCATGTCATAAGTTTAAAAATCCGAAATTATCATATGACTACTCATGAATACAGCAGCGGATAATATAACTTTGTAATATATTCATTTAGAGCCATCCAGTACCCGTTGATCACGCTGCCTGTGGTAGTGCCCCCATTTCCACTGTTGTTGCTTTCTTATTTTGCATCATATCGTTGTTTGTGACCTTTTTTTAGCTCAATTCAAGTAAAAATTGCTAAAACTCAATACAAACTCTTTTCTATGTATGCCAAGCTGAGTGAAAGGACTATATCCACATTACAAAGAATCTGAGATCATAAACAAAAACCCTATTTTAAAAAAAAAACTGTATAAAAAACTTAATAAAATTTAAAATTGATGGCTTTTTTAATGGTTTTTTGTTGTGTGATCTTTCAATGCTTTTGTTTTCAGCCTACAAGTACTAATAATAGAAAACTTGAACAATAACTACTCAACTAGCTGTACCCTTGATTTAAACACAATATGGTGATATGACCGCCATCTAGTGCTCAAGTAAATATGTCATGAAGGATGTTGTGAAATTAAATTTAACCATGGACTATCACATTTGAAAGTTTATGTCAATGCAAATGTGTAAAGGCTTCAACCTTATTCTAACCGATTCCATGATCATATATACATCGCTTTTTCCATGCAGACAAAACCTGCAAACCCCAATCTACAGTCGGTGTTTACTTTACAAACAGGTTTGATAGTCTCCTCAGCTTCCATGAACAGGCAAGCAGTCTACTGCAAAGTCACATTCCTAAATTTCAATTGTGATTGAAGCAGAGAACCTTAATTATTAGAGTGGATTACAGTAAGCGTATTGGATAGGCAGGGCCCCATAACCAGACTTCTGAGGGGGCCCCCTGCGGCTTACAATACACATATATTACATTCTATATCTAACATACAGTTCATCACTCAAACATACACATTTATACACTGTTACCCCCATCATAGAGTCTAACAAACCTCACATATACACCATACGTGCCAATATACATACAGACATACAGCTTACATACCAGCATCACGTCCTGTATTTCTCACCCAACAATACACCATATACAACATAAATCATAACCATCACGATACAAACACTAAACAATATAGATCCACAATCATGCCAGCATAATATGTATATAATGGTGCAGTTGTGTCAGTTCAATGCCAGGGGGCCGCCGCCGCCCCCCGGTGCCCCTTGACACGGTGGGCCCCATCGGCTCGATTGCTGCTACGATTTCGTTACGACGCCCTGGTTATGAGTTGGTGGTTTAAGGCTCACAAGTAGATTTTAGTCATATAGCCTCACGACTGGTTTTGGTGGTGAAGTGAGCTCTGTGACATTGTTTTCGTACAACTGTAAGATGGAGTTAATATCTGTATATCATAAAATAACATAACGGTGTTCCACTGTGAGAATTCACTTATGTTAATCAAAAGCTCTGGGTGGTGATGGCACATAACATTTGGTGGTGTGCCATCCCTTTGGAGATTTGCATCAGATCACCATGTGCACTTGCCAGTGGTCCTTGTTGAGTCTGTAAGCCCTGTGTGCACAGTACCAAGTGCTTCGGTATTTCTCAGGGTTATTGTTCCATTTATTGTCCGTTTTGTAGGTAATGTATGAATAATTCTCTAATGGGGTGACTTGCGTGCATGTTATGGTAATAATAACCTTCTAAATACCATATTATTCTCATAGGAAAGATATGAGTAAATATAAACTGGGACTGGGGGACCTACAGACAACACTTAGTAACAATAGTAACCATTATGAACATTGATAACAGGGAATATGTAAAATGTGTTTGGTTGTTTTCTGGGAGTCAGAAAGGCTGTCTCTAGTCTAATAAAGACCAATCAGATGGGCATCTTAATTGTAAATTGTTCTAAAGGATAGAGTGTCCTAAACAACACTATGGACAACACTATGTGCTGTGTTTGCCTCATTAATATGCAGAGTAGTCGATGATTGAAACCATTTTTTTTTCTTGGTGCACTCTCGGCCCAGTGCCACATTTTTGTCGCGGTTCGTTATAATAATTGTGGCGCTGTCCACTCTGCAACCATAATTGCCCTTACCGTGCAGAAATTTTGGGTAAAACTGTTCAGACACTTCATAAATACACATGTCAGCACTTTGCAGGTTCTCCATCGTGCCAAGCATGTCAAAAGACTGGTCCCCATTTTCAATAAATGGTGACCCAGCTTCTGCCTCTCAACTCTAGCAGTTTAAACTATTCTTTAGGGAAATACCTAAAGTCTCCAACCTGGATACAATAATTAAATGTAATTCATATTTTCCCATCTTTCTGAAAGAACAGACTCTATAATTGTAAATTTGTTCACGTTCTAACATCTATTTAGTGGAGGGTCCAGGATCCTTCTATGCTTTCTTAGGCAGTCACATATCACCCCCACACAAACACACATTGCAATCTACACTCAATCAACTGAGCCTTTCCATTTGTATATTTCCTTTTCATTTTATCATTTCTTCCAAAATCCATCTGATACAGGAACAAGTGATGGTCCCCGTAGACGAATGAGATGATCAACCAAATAACCTTATCCTTTTACAAAGTAAGGTTTTTTGCACGCAACTCCAAAGTCCCTTCCAACTGTCTTTCGCAGGATTGTTACTATAATTACCTATCCATAGGACAGGTAGTTTTGCAATTGGGGGTGATACAACACCAACCGAACACCCGCTGATCAAATAAGTGGAGATAGCTCTGTCCTTGGGTATGTATGGATGGCCGACTATCACCACATATGCTTGATCTGGTTGGAAAACCCCTTAAGTTTTACTGTAGGATACATACGTATTAAAAACTATTGGGCAGATTATCGGCTGCCTAAGATTCATAAAATGTGCTTAGTTGCCCATAAGCAACCAATTACTCAGCTTTCTACCTGCTCATGTATATTTTAAAAGGGGAGCTGTATTGGTTGCCGTGGGCACTAACACATTCTGTACTCTTATGGGGCGCGTGGATAATCTGTCCCATAATGTATCATCCCTTCACAATGTACCTACCAAACCACCCTATCATTAAGAGCTGTTTGACTCACCTCTATCCTATCAATGGAAGGGCAACGCAAACCCAAATCTATTTAATCTGGAAGGGCGCCAGAGGTTTAGGCAGAAACAAACCTCCATCGTCCCTGGAGTTTTCTAGCATTGCATAATATTTCCACCTGTATTGATCTTCTTATTAAATTACTCCTCAGCCTTTTAAAGATACCAAAGGGATGTGTAAGTACCATTAAATGACATTGCATAATAACCAGAGAGCTCAAACCTAATTCTTGTTATAGTATACAATTGCTTGGTTCACATCTATAATATATATATTAATAATATATATATATATGATATATATATCTATATATATCGTATATATATATATAATTTATTGTCTATTAATAATAGATACCCCCTTGACCTAATACATGAAGCATCGCCGGAACAGAGAGAACATTAATACCCGAGAAACCCTTGTTCTTACCTTTCAGCAAGTGGCCCAATAAATATTTTCCCTGGCCCCATTTTATTATACCCAATGAGGCAGATGTGAGAATATCTCCTTGTGATGTTAACACTTCGTGCTTTATTTGCCTCTTGCTACATAATAATACAGCTTTACTTTTACTTACCCCATAAACATCAGGGTGTACGTATGTTCACCTCCAGTTCACCTCGCCCTTTTTGAATTTATACATTTAAGAGAGGAACAGGAGTCGTTAGGATAAACATTGATCCGCACGTAGTACAGTGACTGTTCTTGCAAGCTTACAATAGCTGAATTGGCCTCGCCAGAACCTTCCAACAATCCTTTGGTTTGTATTAGATAGCATAGACAACAAAAACTATTCCTGAATATTTCTCGCTTTTTTCTTTAATGGAAATCGCTGGATAATCTGTAAAATGTAAGATAACCTTTCCCTAAGCGATTTTAACAAGCAGGAGATAACTCATAGAAACAAGGATTAGAAGTAACAATGACATCCTGTTATAATTGACAAACACGGTGATACAAGGTACAAAGTGAGAATACAGTGGCGGTCATCATTCAGTTCATCATTTTTCTGGTGCACAACAGCTCACAATTTAGCGACATCTGCCAACCTACTCATCTCCACTTTTCACTTCAGCCACGTTACAACATCTTTTGTCAAGTTCATCCAGATGTTGTTGTGAAGTTCACAACTTTTTTCCCAAAAGTAGCAAATTTTAAGGCTCAAATCAAATAAGAAAAATCACATCACATGAAAGCAAAATCAACTCTGTCCAACCTAGTGTGTTCAAAACGCAATAAAATAATTTTTTAACTTTACACTTCACATTTTACTCAGTTTAATGCTGTTTTACCTCCATCCTACCTAGGCTGGTCAGTGCAAAATCCCCGGATGTGGGAGGGGCCTTTCTAAGCAGACCCATTATAATCCATCTAGTTTCCTGTGGGGTGACATGTATTAGATTATCAAGGGTGCAAGGATTATATCCACTTCACTGGCTTCTGATATGTACTAATATCTGACATTAGAAGAGAGATGAGACAGATCAGAGATCAGAGGGATGATCCATTAATTCCTATACATAAATTGACAGTCGCCTCTCCTACATCTCTCGAATCCCAACACACTAGATGTGCTGTGCTTCTCCTGGTTTGCCTCTCCAATGAGGACTTGCTGTCTGTCTCACACTGCTGCTTCCATCAGAACTCTGTCTGTATCTCAGTGTGTGGGCGGGCTACAGTGCAGAGAGAAGAAACTCACAAGCACGGCGGCCGTCCCCCAAAATCCAAGTGGCTTCCCACTATGAAAACAAATCTATATCAAAGCCCTAAGACAGTCCTAAAAAACGGATGCCCGAATTCATAATGCAATTTCCCCCTTTCAATGAATTCAGTTATGTAGGTATAAAGAACGAATGTTGTTATTTCACTCTAGTGCTTACGTTTGAATGACTATGGGGAGTCATTTATCTTAATTTCCCCCTTCCCTGAGCTCTTTTTGCAACTTTTGCGAGTCTATGTTTGCACCGTTTGTCTTTGTCTTTTTTATCAATAAATGTATTTTTTGTCCTTTATTTTGCGCAATTAGTTGAGCGATCATCACCATTGCTTTTCCTAATCATGGTCTGATTGACTGCTGTGGTTACTGCCAATTTTGTGCCCATATAGGCCACAATCATGTTAAATAGGGGAGCAAACATCTGGAAGCAGGAGCAAGTACAATAGACAAATTATGCACACACCAGGATACTGCTCACAGCCAAACTCTGGCATACTTTCTGAAAAAGGCACAAAAAAATCTGCTCAAATACCCAAATGCGCTCAAAGTCACCTAAATACACCAAAAGAGGCTCTTCATCAACTAGGATGATGACCCCTGATGTTCCTTATCATGAGAATCTAATCCCTCTTGATACTCCCATATTTTATTGCTTAGCGCAGCCGCCTGGCCTCGGGTCACTCACATTAAGTTACCATCCACCAATAGCCCACAAGTCTTTTGCTCCAGTTTCACCAAGTTTTGACTTAGACCTAATTGTACTTTTTTTTTCCCATGGCCATAACTTACAGTTATCTACTTAAACTCATTGTAAGCCTTAATCGTACTGAAAATTCTTTAAATTAGAAGTGTTGATGGGAGGGAAGGGAAACCGGAACGTGCAATTGGCTCTAGTTGCCATGGTCTGAGGTAGCAGCAAGGCATATTTTTTGTATTTAGAGTTTTGCGTAAATAACAGTTACTGGCACATTTGGTCACTGTGTCAGGAAATACTACAAGGCAGTGTGTACTGCAGGATAGTCGCCACAATGGGGGCGCTAGTATCACCATCCTTTGCCTCATAGAAATAGCAGTTCAGACAGTCCAGAGGATGTAATTGTGGAACAGGAGCAGCAGCAGGAGCCCACAGAGTGGCACAAGTATATAGTGTGGAGGTGGAGTCAGCAGCAGGGGCCCAGAGAGTGGCACAATGATATAGAGTGGAGGTGGTGTTAGTAGCTGCAGGAGCCCACAGAGTGGCACAATGATATAGTGTGGAGGTGGCAGCAACCTGGTAGGCCACAGTGTGGCACAATGATAGAGTGTGAAGGTAGCGACAGCAGCAGCAGCAGGAGCCCACAGAGTGGCACAATGATAGAGTGTGGAAGTGGCGGACAATTCCAGTCCCTGGTAAAGATGGTAGGAGGCAGATGGAGCAACTGGCAGCAGATGTGTGGCATCAGGTAGGTGGCTGAGGCAGGTAGTTAGAACTCAGACTCATTTCTCAACATTTGGGGGAGGTGATGGCTGATCATGGCTGATCTAATCTGATGCATAAGGCATTGGTTAGTTGAAATCCTGTCCGGTCCAAGCCTCATTCATCTTGACAAAGGTCTCTCCACATTACCTGTGGACAATCGGGTTCTCCTTGGGGTAACAATGGTCCCACCCGAACTGAACACCCGCTCTGATGCCACACTACTGGCCGGGCAGGACAGCTTCTCTACTGCAAACTCCACAAGTTGCTTCAATTCACTTCAACAACAAAAAATAACTGCTATTTGTGGTATACAGAAGCACAAGAACTGTGGCTGTATACTACATGGGGGCTGGTTGGCTGTATACTACATGGGGGCTGGTTGGCTGTATACTACATGGGGGCTGGTTGGCTGTATACTACATGGGGGCTGGCTGTATACTACACCCTCGGCTTATACTCGAGTCAATAGGTTTTCCCAGTTTTCGGTGGTAAAATTAGGGGTCTCGGCTTATACTCGGGTCGGCTTATACTCGAGTATATACGGTACAACAGCTCCAGGCAGCCATGCTATAGCAGAACATGTCAGGTACTTGTGTAGCTGATGTCTGTGTCTATCACATGTATATTAGGAGGATGCAGCATGTCAGCAAATACACTAACTATGCTTTACTATACATTACACACAGACATGAGCAGGCGGAGGAGAGGGGAGGGGTAACAGGGATGACATCACGGCCCCTGACCATGTAACCAACCTCATTTATGTAATAAAGAAAAGATAATTTTACAATGATTAATGTATGAAATAACTAGATAAAGGCTGGGATGTGAGAGCCATATAGAGCCATATAGAGACGACACTAACCACAAGAAGTGTAATATGCTAATGGCACAAAAGGGTCTAGATGTCACTGAGATTTGGGTCAATTACGTTCAGGAACAATAACCCAAACAAGTCCACTTAACTAAGAAATAGAACAAATAGACAAGCAGAAAATTCAGGGAATAGAATATGAGACAAAGTAACAGTATAAAAGGACATAAAGATGGGAAGGATAGCAGAAGCATCAAGGGTAAGGGAAATGTAGAAAGAAAAGTTCCCAACTGAGTAGGAATGGAGAAAGTGTGACATGGAGATCCTGCAGCCCTGACAGTATCAGACTTTCTTTTTAAACCCAGACAGTTCCCTCGTGTATTGTTTTGGTGCCTGGAACATATAGTGTAGTTCCTCATTCCAGTTGAGTCTCGCCTCTGTTACCGTGAATCCTTCATCAAGTAATTTTTCTCTATAATTTTCTCTAGTCGCAGTTAATGTTATATCCTGGTTCCAGATGCGGCCTTAATTTTGTATGCTGCTCCTGGTTTCTGCTCACTTTAACACTCAATTTACAGGAGTAAATGCTGTTCCCAGTAACTACAGGACCTGTCTCCCTGTCAGCCATCCTAAACATTTAGTTGATATGTATGTGTCACTCTGCTGGAAAATCAAGTATTCCAAAGTGGCCATTCATATCAATGAGATGTCTGTGTAATGCAGGTTAAAGGGGTATTCCCACAAAAACAAGTTTCTTAAATGAACTCAGGACAACAAAATAACAACACATTTTTTACTTCATTGTTATTAACAAAAATACAGCATCTCCCAGATATAAGCCCTACCTGTCTCTATCCGTCCTGCTGTGCACAATTTCAGTTGCCCCTAGACATGACCCTGTAACTTCTGACTAATCCCGCCCCCCGCGGCCCAGGACAGAGCTCACAGACACTCACTTCCTGCTGGCAAACAGCATATTGTGAGGAGAGAGAAGCTGCAAGCTACAGGCAGATACATTCCTTGTCTGGGGAGGGAGAAGAGATATGTAACAGAGCTGACAGTGTGTAATATGCATCTGATGGACCTCATCCTCTCTCATCTCTGATCTGTATCATCTCTCATTCTATGTATCAGATACTAGTACAATGTTCAGAAGGTAAGTGAAAGTGTATATAAAACTGTACCCTGATAATCTTACCACATTGTCAGCTCACAGAACTAAATGCATCATAAATGTATCTGCTTAGAGAGCCCCCCCAACACACCCTGGAATATTACACTGACCATCACTAAGTGATAGGAGCTAAAACAACACTAAAATAAAAATAACACTGAGTAAAATTGTAAAGTAAGGGGTTAAAATGATCTTTATTGTGTACACATCATTAAGGGATTGAGATTTGAGAACTATCTTTCGTGGGAAAACCCCTTAAAGGAAACAGAGCCCCCAGAGTGAAGGACACTGTTAGTAACTTGTACTTAGAAGCAGAGGGCGTCCCTTTTTTTATAGCCACATAATTCCTAAACTGAACATAAGAAACTGGATCCCCCCCCCCTCTTAAGTAATTCTAGATTCTCTGTAAAAGAAGAGCTCTTATTGGGGGAACACAGACAGATGCTATAATAATTTCTAAGATCTACATCTGTTGAATTATCTCAGCGGTCTGCCTGTACAACAGTAAAGTCAGCTACAAAAGGCAGTAAATATTAAAAGAATGTAACATTATGTTGAAAACAGCCCCTTTGGAGCAAATTATCTCTACAACAGATATAAGTTGCTTTGTGTTCTGTCAAAATGTGTGTTAGACTGCTTTACATTTTTCTTAATAGCTTCAAAAACATTAACCTCATGAGGCATCGAGGAGACTGCAATAAGCTCTTTTCAAAATCATTACAACTTTCTTTGAAGTCCCATAGGGTTAAAAATATTACATTTAGTGATTTTATCACGGGTACTTGAAACATCCACATTGTGTAATTATGCAGTGATCAGCAAGCTTTGCATTTTAATTAGGACATTGCCGTAATGAAACCATCCCACTGCTTTCCAAGCGGCCTATCCGGCTGAAAGGTCTATTTACTAATTGGATGTTAGAAAACATATCCCTGACATTGCTATGCAGGTAGGCTCACATTTGTTTGACTGTATTATGTTCTGCAGTCATATTTGATTTGCCTAATTAGTGCTAATAATTTAAAAACGGCGTGGTGTTCCCAAGATCCTGCTGTTTATTAGAGAAATAGCTGTTTCATTAACAGATATTAAACAGAACTAACAGCCAGTGACATTCCACTACAGGCTGCTCTCAAGAAGTGTCGGATTCGCTAAGTACAAGGGCAAACAAATGCCCTGCGTCACTGCTGATATTCCTATTACATATCTTTAGCTTTTATTTCCTGTTAAACTTTGCTTTATTAGAAAATAAAGAATTAATCCGAGGTTAGGATATATTATTAGGATTATTATTGAATTTAAATATTTTTACAGTATACCAGACTTTTATGACTTCACTAAATAAGTGAAACCATTGGGTCCCACATTTAACCTTTGGAAATGTAGCTAATAATCATAATATCAATGAATACTGTATACTCCTACTACCAAATATGGCATAATTAAAGGTTGGATCACAATATGGAAACATCTGAGAATTGTAAGAGTCTGTTCTTAGACCACAGTTAGGCCTCTTTCCGATGACCATATGTGGTGGCCGTATGCAAGCTGTACGAAAGTCAGCTAACATACAACCGCAATATAAGCACTGTACTGTATGGTGAGCACAAATGTATATTGCCGTACCATGACATTGGCAGAAAAAAGATATAGCATGCTCTATCATTCGCCGTATGTACGGCCCACCAGAGGAGCGAACATCCCTCCTCCTCTCCAACTAGGACGTAGAATAAGTCTGTGTGAAAGAAGCCTTAAAGGGAACATGTCACCAGTCGCATGGCTGTTAAACCCCCAAACATACCTTACCTTAGTAATTGTTTTCCAGATAAGTCCTTATAATGATTCTGAGCTGGCCTCTTGATGAAATATCAACTAATATTCATGGGCAGGTCGCAGTCAGTTGGGTGGGGATCAGGATAGAGAAGTCAAGCGCTCATCAACCCACCATGACTGGTGCTACAGTTCTCACAGTTTTCATAAAGTATACAGTATGTAGCATATCAATCATTGTAGGTTTAACCCACAGATTGTATCCCGGAAATATTTTTGAGAATTTGCAGTGTTTACATCTCATATCTTACAAGACATGTCTTTAATAGAATATCTGCACAGTACTTATGCTTATTTTATACTACAACATGTATGATGATATGATTCTTATGTTTACTTAAATTTATTTAAACTAAACTTTTTCAGACAGCCATGTTATGGATCATTAAGTGGAGTCCTAAAATGTCTTACATATAGGTGTGTGAACTTTCTACTAGCCTTGTATGTCACAGTATAGTACAGTATTATTTCTTTGAAGCATTATCCCTAGGGTAGAATATTTCCATATGCAAAATTCTCCAGAGCTGCACCTATTTTCTGGAATGCACTACCTCAGACTATCAGGCTAATACCTAACTACCAAACTTTCAAAAATGGCCAAAAATATCACCTTTTCAGGAAGGTCTATCACATTCTATACCTGCATGTAACTTTCAGATTATTTTTTCTAAACCTTCAATGATTTCTCAACCTGTCAATGTAATCCCTCTTAATATCACATGATAAAATTAAATAGGTTTCTCTGCACAATAATTCACCCATTGATAGCAGCTAGTGACTGGTTCATTTAGCATTATTTATCTATTAATTTAATTATTTTACCTATTTAAGAATGGCTGTACCATCTTACAAGTTCTGTGTTACCCCTTTCATGCTCATACAGTGTAAGCTCATTACAGCAGAGCCATCATTCCTGTTGTTTTACAGAGTGCTTTGGTACACTACTAGTACAGTGCTGTGCCCATATCAATGCAGTGCTGTGGTCATATATATAGAGGATGGGAGTAATAGTACAGTGCTGCACATGTACATCCACTGATCCTGCATCAGGATGACACTAGAATTCTGTCAGTGAAGCTGCTTTATTAGCTAAGATTTTATTAGCAGTAGATTTCTAGATCTATATATCTATACATGTGGTGCGCGACTTTATGACATCAGACTTACAGACAACCCTCACAGACGGAACCCTCTCCCCACTGTGACCTCTGGTGAAGCTCTCTGGATGCTAAGGTGTCTGCAATGATGTTTTACTGATATCCCTCATTCCCATGACAGCACAAAATTTTGAAAATCCGATTGTCACATGGACAAAATTTTTTTTGTCTGGAACTACAATTATAAATATTCCTGGTCCGACTTACATACAAATTCAACATACAAACCTTACTTGTCGTGTACGTAACCCGGGATCTATCATGTTTTTGCTAAATCCTTTAGACCAAGGACATAAAAGTTAGCTATTGCGGATGCCTGAAGCTGATATTATAAATAGCACAAGGTAGGTTACATACTTTGCCTGGGGGTCCTTGAGCTTTGAGTATGCTTCTGTCAGAGACATTTTGTATAAGCTCAAGGAAGAAGATAAAAAGGACATTTCTGTTTTACATGTAGGAAAAGTCATCTATGAAATAACTTGACTCTGGACAGCAGTAAAACAAGTAGTCTGGTTGGAATATGTCCTAGTTTTTACACCTGAGGATGAGTGATCACTATTCTCTTGCATTATGCTTCCTAGTAATCACTCTTAATCTTTGCTCTGACACATTTTCTTACAATGAAGTAAGTGTTGCATTTGAGAAACTCTGGTACAAGGTAAAATGTTCCCCTGGGATGCCTATTCCCATCTAACTGCTCAAAGATGCATTTCTTATCTGCTTTCTTTCTGTTCCCAAAATATAGATAGATTATGCATGGAAAACATCACTTTTATGTAAAGGATTTAGATGACTGCTTTCATGGAATTACATATGGGGGTACAGTTGTAGCAGTCTCACTAAGTCCCTGGCCTGAGAATGCTTAGATGGTGACTATTTCTAAGATTTTCAATTGTAATTATTGCATTTTAGGTTATTTTTTACACGAATAATATAAAGGTGACTTCACTTACTAAGAACTGGGAAGTAAGAAATCAAACTGTAACCGATAGAAAAACACAGCAAATACAATACACAATATTGTATATATAACCTCCATGAAAATGGATGTATTGCCCATTGAGAGGCATGGAAATGTATACAACCCGTACCGCAACAGTACGATGCGGGTTGCATAATGCCATTTTCTCATGTTCATGTGTAAGCGGCGTTAATACAAACTATGCAGCTTTTATAATTATTATAATAATAACAAATCTATACTGAAATGTCAAACTTAATAAACAAGACCACAACATCTGGATTTAGCTGATGAAGCTGGAATAAGTCAAAATGATTGATGAATGCAATGATGCAGTCCTTTCCCAATGAGTTTAAAGGGGTTGTCTAGTGATAGCAAGTTAGCCCTATCCACGGTCATTTTTGGTGAACTGGGGGTATAACGGTCCCCGTTCTCATAATATGAAAAGCAAGTTAGGCCCTATCAGTCAGACAACCCCTTTTACTAATAAGAAACATTAGTAACCGTTTCACTATGAGAATATGTACAAACCCGAAGACCCCGAGTACCAATTATCTCTGAGTGTTCTTTCTTCATATCTTTACATAATCATAAGTAAATAAAGAAAAAAAATAAACATTTCAACAGATATGCATTGTGAAACTTTCTTTTGTATGCAAGTTTAAACTTTTCACATTTGTATATATTCTAGCAGTCAATTCTCTGCAATGGAAGAATAGCCTTGAGCTCCATCTGAATGTGATTACAAGTTCATCCACAAACAGAGAATTAAACAAAGCTTTAAATGCAGGTCTTTTTGTTAGAATATCCTTGTGATAAATTGTGAGCACTGTGGATGGCAAGCTCAGATTCCTCTGTGTCTTACTCATTGGGATGTCATTGAGAATTTGTAGATAAAAACAATCTTGTTACAGGGCACATGCATCTGTGTTCCCCCTACCATGATGTTATTTTAGTTTCATGTAGAAATTTCCAATTTTATAAATCAATTGCTTCTTAGTTTACTTAATCTCAACCAATCAAACTGAAGCAGGATATAAGTATCTCTGGAGAATTGTAAAATAAATGTAGAACTTTATAATAACATGCAGAGTAAGGCTATGTTCACATTACGTTTTTTGCTTATACGTTGGGATACGTCTCCCGGGGTCCCCTGCCCCCCCTGAGCTTCCGTATCCACTCAGCCGTTTTCAGCGGATGGGACATATGGTGGTTAAATGGAGGAAACAACTATGGCGCCATCAGCCAGCATATGTCAATGTATACACTAAGCATTTAGAAAACGCGAGTTGAACCCAGCCTAATATAAATTGCACCGGGAGCAATTTAACACCTCTATCCCACACTGAATACAAACAGGTACCCCCTCCTCAACTTTTATTATCATGCTAATGAGGCTCAAGGAGTCATGGCGATATATTAACATAATTTTAAAAGTTGAATTTAGAAGGAAGAATGCCATGGATAACAAATATAAGAAGATCACCACAGTCAAGTTTATCATGCTTGATATGGATTATAGATTTCCTTTAAAAAGGAAAATGTTTCAGCTCCTTGGTGCAGTCATGGCTTCATTGAGGATCTGAAACATTGGGGGGAATTCACTAAAGTGGATTTGGCCCCTAATAAATGTTCTTATGCTCTATATGTGTCTTGGATTTTTATTTCAAAAAAGCTCAAAAAAGGCATCATGAATCAGGCTCTGCACGGTGTTGCACTAGCAGAAGTTCTGTGTTTACTACAGTATTGTGAAGTGGCGGGGATAGTCCTGTTCAACTTTTAATCAATGAAAAGTCACACAAACCCTCTATGTGTGTAAAAAACACAAATGTGTTTAAGGAATTATACCATTATTGGCTAACCAGAGCTTTCAGGGCACATAGGACCCTTCATAAGGAAGGTTACAAATGAAGCACTGAGAGAAAGACACAACATTTGAGAGGTGTTACACTTGGATAATTAGTATATGTGGTAATACATGATTAAGATAAACCAGATCATGATAAACTGGAGTTTATGTTACACAATGAAGGGTAATTGGGGGATGGCCTAGGAATGCAGGGGTCTGTGGGGTTTGAAGTGTGTTCATGTAATGGGCCATAAACCCAGGTGAAATATTGGGTCCTTAGAGGTCATTTATCTTAGGTTTTTTCTTTTAATGTATCCTATATTTGCAACTGTATTTGCATATTTGTCCCAACATTTGCAGTAAAATGGTGTAGACACAAGTTTAGAAGGGGGTGGGACAAGAACTTTTTAAAAAAAAAAAAAAAAAGTGTCAAAACTAACAGACACACATGCCTGATATATCATCCTCTAAACCCAGAAAAACAAAAACAGACATGCACAAATGTCCCTCCTTGTGTCAATGACTGGAAGGTCACTGGATTCCCAGGTTATTTCTCTCTGCCGTTCTTAAAGTTGCCTTTCTGTATTAGCACCTTTAATTCTTTCACACTTTTGCCTGATCCAAAGAAGTGCTTTCTCATAGATGCATCCATCTTCTGGCCTATGGTGTGGTAAGTGAGTTCATATTTTTGTTGGCTACCATGGTACTTCTACACTTTTCTCACCATGCTAAGACACTGCTGAGAGATTTATTAAAGGTCCAACGCAGATGGGTAAAGAAGCTCTAAAGGAAATCATAGAACTATTGCAATTCCTACTGTTAATAAATCCCTGAACTTTTATCTGCAGCTCATATTTCTTTAACTGCATGTTTCTCTGGTTCTGCAGAACCACAAGCCTGTGTGATTTGGAAGATGAGATTCTTATTTTTAGTATGACCCAGCATGTTTCTTTAGTGCCAAATATAGTGATGCTTGTAGTGGCACTCAATATGCAACCTCTACATTTGACTAATCTCAGGCAAATACTTGCTCATTTTCACACTACTTTGAAGGATATTTTTTATAGGTAAATGGTCAAAATGTAACATAAAAGAGGGATACTAGAAAGGACATTTTATACCCTACTTAAATGTGCTAATAGTTTAACCCCATAGCGCAATAAGACGTACCCTTACGTCTTGCTGCGCATGGGGGAGTATGAAGAGGGCTCACGGGCTGAGCCCTCTTCATACTCACCGGGCATTTGCTTCATAATGAAGCAAACGCCCGTCGCTAACACTCGCAATCGGTGCTTTCACCGATCGCTGGTGTTAACCCTTTGATCACCGCCGGCAGCTTAAAGAGCCGGCGTCGCGTGGGCGCCGCCATCTTGGCTCCGATCGTCACTCCCCGTGACGTCACCAGGGAGCGGTGATCCGTTGTCATGACAGCCTCGGATCACACAAAGATCCGAGGCTGTCATGATCAAGGCCATCTATTACAATGTGCGATCTACACATTTTAATAGATTGTATGCAAAATCCCCATATACTGCCATACTGTAATATGGCAGTGTATGGTAGGATCAATCAGACAACCTAGGGTTAAAGTACCCTAGGGAGTCTGAAAAACAGTAAAAAAAAAAAATAAAAAAAAAGTAAAAAAAAAAAAATTTATATTAAAAAAACATAAAAATTCTAATCAACCCCCTTTCCCTAGAACTGATATAAATATAAATAAACAGTAAAAATCCTAAACACATTAGGTATCGCCGTGTCCGAAAATGCCCGATCTATCAAAATATAATAACCGTTTTTCACTGTGTTTTACCCCGTAGCGGAAATAGCGCCCGAAGTTGCAAATTGCATTTTTTAGCCATTTTGAAAAATAGAAAAAATTCTATAAAAAGTGATCAAAAGGTTCGCACAGTCCTAAAAATAAAACGTCATCAGAAGTCGCAAAAAATGACACCACCTACAGCTCTGTACACTAAAGTATGAAAAAGGATTAGCGCAAGAACACTGTAAAATGAAGATTTTTTTTTCTGTACAGGAGGTTTTAATATTTGTAAATGTATGAAAACATTATAAAACCTATACAAATACCAAATTTGTGATCTTATTGACCCAATGAATGAAGTAGACTTGTCATTTGGGCGCACAGTGAAAAGCTGTAAAACCAAGCCCACAAGAAATGGCGCAAATGTGTTTTTTCATCATTTCACTGCATTTAGAATTTTTTTCCCGTTCCCAGTACATGGATGGAATATTTAATACCATCACTACGAAGTGCAATTTGTTCGCAGAAAATAAGACATCAACAGCTCTGTACATGGAAAAATAAAAAAGTTATAGATTTTTGAAGGTGGGGAGTGAAAAATAAAAACGCAAAAACGAAAAAGGGCCTGGTCCTTAAGGGGTTAATGGAGTAAAATCTGGTGACAAGTTCCCTATAAATCTGGTGATTTACATAAGATGTCATCGACTGGATAAGACTTCTTATAGCCTTAATTCACATATACATAGTTTACAACACAAAAGTCTTAGGTTTTTCCACTACCGTATATACTCGAGTATAAGCCGACCCGAGTATAAGCCGAGACCCCTAATTTTACCACTGAAAACTGGGAAAACCTATTGACTCGGGTATAAGCCGAGGGTGTAGTATACAGCCAGGCCCCATGTAGTATACAGCCAACCAGCCCCCATGTAGTATACAGCCAAGCCCCCAGTAGTATACAGCGTGCCCCAGTAGTATACAGGCTTGCCCCCAGTAGTATACAGCTTGCCCCCAGTAGTATACAGCCTGCCACCATCAGTATACAAGGCATGCCCCCCATCAGTCATACAGCCTTGCCCCCCTCAGTCGATACAGTGCCCCCTCAGTAGATACAGCCTGCCCCCCATCAGTAGTATACAGCCTGTCCCATCAGATTATACAGCACTGCCCCCATCAGTATTATACAGCCTGCCCCCATCAGTAGTATACACCTGCCCCATCAGTAGATAACAGCCTGCCCCAATCATAGTTACAGCCTGCCCCATCAGTAGTATACACCTGCCCCCACATATACAGATAAAGAAATAAACTTAATACTCACCCTCCGTTGTCCCGATGTTACGTCACGGCTTTCCGATCCCCATCGCGGTCCGCGGCGGCTTCACTCTTCTCTGGCGGGAGATCGCGCTGGCCGGTCGCACACTGTGATGCCGCCTGTCGAGCTGATGACGTCATCCGCTGGCCGACAGCGTCACATCACAGTGTGCGACGGCCAGCGCGATCTCGCCCCAGTGAAGATGGAAGAAGCCGCCGGGAGCCGCGACAGGGATCGGAGCCGCCGTGAGCCGCGAGAGACATCGGGGACACCGGAGGTGAGTATTAATGTATTATTTTTTCATTGACTCGTGTATAAGCCGAGGCGAGGTTTTTCAGCACATTTTTTGTGCTGAAAATCTCGGCTTATACACGAGTATATACGGTATATTATTGTTCCCCCTACCTTCTTAATACAAACTCCTCATTCCTCTGTTATTCCTAATACTGTTCTCTCATTGACCTCCAATAACACCACTGATAATAATAGTGCCATATAGTGCAGTGGTGATTCATTTGTAATAGTTTCCCAGAAGTAACAGCAATTCCTAACTGTCCAAAGTAGTAGTCTTGTTCCCCAGATGTACCATTAGTAATTCAACTTGATTGCATGTATAGTTACGATGATGGCTCAGAAATAAAAAAAAATGATGCCAAAAGGTAGTAATTAGTGCTTAATACTTACCTAAACCATGTTGCATCATCTCTATTGCAATAAGTACTACTCTGGGTACAGATGGCCCAATTACATCATTACATCCTCCTGCTCTGTGTCAGAGGTAGAGCAAGGGGGGGGGGGGCATGCTGTATTTTCAGGGCTAAATTACACATGGGGCTGCCATCAGGGTAGTATTGGCATACGGAGCCTAGTCAAAGTGCCAATGAAAGAGGACCCTTTACCACATTGTTTTAGTATTCAATGTGGCTAGAACAGGCTTGTCAAGTATTAAACAAGTAAAATACCAAGTAAGGAGCATCCAGCAGTGACCCATGCAAAGAAGAAAAAGTCAGCATGTGCAGTTCAGCATCAGAAGACATACAGGAATTCCCTGCATCATATTTCTGTATGATGCAAGGGTCCCATCCTGTGCAATGTGTGTAGTCTGTAGGAGTGGAAGAACAGATGGTCTTGATTGCACGGACTTCACAGGTTCATGTGCTGGTAGCCTTAGGCCCCTTGCAGACAAAAGAATGCAGGTCATTGCTACGGCCGCACAATTTGCATCATGGCCCCCATAGATGTCTATGACACCCCATCACAATGAGGTGAGCACACACCCTCTCACTGCACTGTGACCAAACCTATATTTTACCATCTTTACGGCACGGACACTCGGCTTTCAATGGAGGAGGGAGGGGTGAGTAGCACTACCACTCCTCTCTCCGGCAGGACGTTATTTGTCTGCAAGAAGCCTCATATGTTGGATTTTCAGTATAAAATCATTGACTGCAGATACACTGAAAAGTACAAATCATCATACAATTTTGTACTGTCTCTGCCGAAGAATATCCCGAAGAATCCTTATTTGCAAAAACATAAAAAGTATTGAACTTGCAAAAAAATATTCCTCCTGACATAGGTATTGGTGCCAGGACTATATTTAATTGGAGTGCAAACAAATTGTTACTCTAGAAATACAGCGGTTTAGTTTCTTTCTGAAAAAAAGTGTAGCTGCCTGTCTTATTTTTACCAATAAACAAGAGCCCAGAACATGGTGTTTGCTCATCTCCACACATTTAAGCAATCCACTTTAATTATGGACACTTTTAGGCAGAACGCAATATAACTGGAACGCCATGTTCAATAAATCAGTGAAATGTGACGGACAACCTCTTGGTCCAATTGTTCTCATTTAGCCGAGTCCTCACAAGCATGGTGGTAAAATATGATTGTAGTTCCAGATGACATGAAACTACAATGCCATCAATCAGTCCAAACAGGGATCCAGGGTGGGAATCGATGTCTAGCACAAGCAGAGAGTCTTCAGCCACTTAATCAATGCCACACATTTCACAGGTTTGTCCTCTTTTTCCTCTGTCACTCTGCTATCTGGTGAGACTTAGCAGCGGAGATGAGAAAATCAATATTTTGCAGCTATGATAGTCTTTGAAACACTCTGCAATTACCATCTTATCCAGGAACGTAATTTACTCAGTTTAAAGTTCAAGCTCATATCTCTAGGTTGTTGGGAAATAAACAAGATCTGTAGAGGGATATGTAAATAATAAAAACATTTAAAAAGAAGCATATTTAGCACAAAGCAGATAATTCCCATTTTATAGTATTAGGATTTACAACATTGTCTATTATTTGTAGCCATAAATATCCTAATTAACGATGTTTATTGAAAAGCTTGTACTGTTACAGAACACAAAGGAGGGGTTGGAAGTATATGTCCTTGCAGTTCCTACTACTAATAATAAACTATGGTAAAGAATTCCTTGGAATTTCACATAGATTGTTATGCTGAGACTGGCAAACTGTGTTAGGATTAAGGAGGTTTTATGTCTCATTCATATTATACCAACAAAATCTGCACAGAATATCGGATGCCTTGTGGATATTCAAAGAATGTTCATTATTATAGAAGTTTCAAAGATTAAATGGCACACATTAATTCCACTGAATTACAATAGGAGTAAATGTCCACACCTATCTATAGAGGAAGTATGATTTATCCCATGATTCCACCAATCTTTATGTTATCAAATTTCCAATTTGTAACATCTATATGGAGTGGGTACGGAAAGTATTCAGACACCTTCAATTGTTTTGCTTTTTGTTTCAGTGCAGAAAATTGTTAAGATCAATAAAGTTCTTTTCTTTTTCCTCATTAATGCACACTCTGCACCACATCACATCCACCTTGACAGAAGGGTAGATATTTTTGTTAATTTATTAAGCAAGAAAACTGAAATAATACATGGCCATAAGTATTCAGACCCTTTGCTCAGTATTGAGTTTCTTCTTAGGAATAATGCAACAAGTTTTTCACGTATGGATTTTTGGATCCTCTGCCTCTTCCTTGCAGATCGTCTACAGTTCCCTCAGGTTGGATGGTGAATGTTGGTGGACAGCCATTATCAAGTCTCCAGAGATGCTCATTTGGCTTTATTGGCCATTATTTGGCTTTGTTATTTTAGCTGTGTGCTTAGGTTCATTGGAGATCATTTATCAAATAGAAAACTGGCTTAATTTTGTCTTTTTCCTTTGTTGCACCTTATTTAAGAAATGTCGGCGGCACAATTTTGGTGGTTTTCCGATACTCACAACTTGTTTTGTTTTTGGATACTAAATTGGGTCGCTACACGTCTGACACTTTTCTGGCACTTCTATTTTTCTGACTGGTTTTGTGATGCAATTCTTGGAGCAAAAATAGGGCAGCTAAAAGCTGGTCTAGGGATTCTATTTCACCTTCATGAATGTGGAGACAATTCTTAATCTTTCAATTTGTGTGTCAAATCCCTTGCACGACAAACTTATATCAGATTGAAATATATAGCACGTTTCCAGCGCCACCCTGCACCCAAATTGATAAATGCCCCACATTGTCTTTGGCGTAGCCTGAGGTCCAGAGCACTCTGGAAGAGGTTTTTATCCAGGATATCTCTGTACATGGTCTAATTCATCTCTCCTTTATTTGCAACCAGTTGTCCTGACCCTGCAGCTGGCACCCCCATAGTGTGATGCTGCCACCACCATGTTTCACTATTTGGATTATATTTGGCAGGTGATGAGCACTGCTTAGTTTTCTCCACACATACAGATTATAATTAATACCAAAAAGTTCAATCTTTGTCTCATCAGATCAGAGAATCTTATTTCTTATAGTCTGGGAGTCCTTCATGTGTTTTTTGCTAACTATATGCAGGCTTTCATATGTCTTACACTGAGAAGAGGCTTCCGTTGGCACAGTCTGCCATAAAGCACTGACTGTTGGAGGGCTGCAGTGATAGTTGACTTTGTATAACTTTCTCCCATCTCCCTGCAGTGATCTTGGGGTGTTTCTTTACATCTCTCACCAAGTCTTTTCTCCCATGATTGCTTAGTTTGGCTGGATGGCCAGGCCAAGGAAGAGTTGTAGTTGTCCCAAACTTCTTCCATCTAAGGATCATAGATGCCACAGGGCTCTTAGGGACCTTAAGTGTTGCATAAATTATTTTGTAACCTTGGCCAAATCTGAGCCTTGCCACAATTCTGTCAGACAGGTTTGTCTCTTTACTAATAAAGCCCAATCAGTTTAATTAAAAACAGCTGGACTCCAAAGAAGGAGTAGTCATATCAAGGAGGATCTAAAGAAATTGAAAACAAAAAATTGTTAAATATGAGCCTCACAGCAAACTGTCTGAATACTTATGAGCATGTAGTTTTTCTTGTTTAATAAATTAGCAAAATATCTATATTTTAGGTTTTTTTTCAGTGAAGATGGGGTGCAGGGTGTACATTAATGAGCAAGAAAAATGAACTTTTTTGATCTAACCAATTCGCTGCAAACGGAACAATGAGTGAAAAGTTTAAAGGGCGTCTAAATACTTTCTGTACCCAGTGTATGTAATATATTCAAAGACATATAGGAGATTTTCTTGGCAATTTCTGAAACTATGGGAATGACTATAACAGGAATGGTAAATTGGACAGTTTGTGGAGGATTTTAACCCTTTATCTACTAAATTAAAATGTTAATATACATCATGATGTGTTACGACTCATGTCTGTTTCATAATAGTGTTCTTTGGATCGTTCTTTGGATCTCTTCAACACCTTTGCATGGAAATGTAGGATGGAAATCTATGAAATCAATACTCTTCAATATATGTGCATTCTCCCATAGGAAATAGCCCTTACTGTTGTTTTCCCCTGATACCCTGTATCTGTTGTATTCACCCTGATGTGAAAACCTCCCTCTATGATAAAGAACAAAGAGCTGCTGTAAGGAGGGTGGCAAGAGGGCACTGGATGACAGACTGGATGAAGTCTGTCTGCTCTAAGCGGAGCCCCACAAGCAAACACCTAAGTACTTACTGGCCCCACCCTAAGTGGTGGGCAGTAACTAGGAGCTGAACCCTCCCTAAGTCACTGTGCAGACATGAAAAAAGACTGACAAACAAAACAACACAGAAAGCAGGGTTAGGGGTTCGTGTCACAACAAGATAGCGGGTACAGTCCGGGTGGGACAGTTCTTAGAGCAAAGCCGAGCTCAAAAAACCAGAGTATGCTATAGAATACAATAGAAAGAACAAACATGGTACGGAGTTGAGATAATATAACCAGCAAGGTCTGATGGAACTGAGGTAGTATCCCTTTCTGGACAGGGCTGAACAGCAGAGAGCAGGGTGTGGCTCTGTAAATCAAAACACAAGAAAAGTCTAAGTTGCAGTTCACACACAGGAAACTCACACAGAAAGCCACCAAATCTCCCAACTGCGGATAGAGGGCCGTTTTGGCACGGATGTTACAGTTGCCTTATAAATGCCCCCAATGGCTAAATCATCTAGCCTATTCAAAAGCCCATTTAGGTGAATAGCTGATATGTAGTGCAGTGAACATGAATGCTTGAACACAAAACTTGGTGCCTATTAAAAACTTTATTGACAATCTTGTTTCTGTGCTTCACAGCTGGTTGCCCCCAGAGCTTATATGACAACTAATCTGTTTCTACTGAGTGTACGTGTGGCTGCTGGAAAAGGTTCATCTGACTGGTGGTATTTGGTATATGTCCATTTTACCCTTCCTTTTACTAACCCTGGACATTTAAACGAGTCATTGCTTTCATTTATATAAAATGCAAGAAAATAATTAGATTTACTCTGCCCTTACCGTGATACAATGAAGATATAACACAAAATTATAGGTTTCATTTTATCTGAACCTGGAAAAAAGACATAAAAACTAGCAGCTGTGAAAAAAGTCTCTCTCTATTAACTTTGTGGGAATTTGATAGAAATGTGTCTTGATTTATAATTTGGGTTTCTTTATTCTGTAAGAATCCTTCAGCAACCCTTTATAGAAGGAATACAAAAAGACAAAGGTAGCAGAAAATGAAATGTGGGAAAGAAAGCAATGGCTTCATCTTTGCACTGTAAGTTACCTTATAATAGCAAACCCTCCCAAATGAGCTGGAAGGCAGAGGATTTTTGACCTGAATGAATGCCATTGCATTTATTGTTTTATTTACAGATGTCAAAGTCTAAAATTCACATTTAGTCGATATGTTTCTACATGTATGAACTGCATTAATACTAAAACATATGTTATCAGTTTAGTGTGTGATGGTTTCATGCAGAGAAAAGTATAAGGTTCACATGAAGGGGCTTTCTTAAATCGGGTAATACACCATAATATTTGTGTATATCTGACACAGTGGCATGACCTGAGCATTACATACTGTATTGGTCACTAAAAATGCATATTTGTATAAATTACCCATTTTCACTTTGCATCAGAAGTTTTATTTTTCAGAAGCATTTGTTGGGTTAAAGTGCTTGAGGGTTACTTTAGAGTTTCTACTATTGTACTTAGTGTACAATGGGGTTTCTTGTATAGAAAAATTGTACAAAAAACTGTGATAAATGCTCTTAGTGACAAAAAAATGACTAGTACTACAGCATAAGGGGGTGCTGGGAATGCCCCACTATAGCCCACTAAGTTGATTATAGAAGGAAGGAGGCCATGGATAACAAATATAAGATGATTACAGTCATGGTGCCTGGATCTATGAGTAAGTGTTCTTGGTTTATCATGCTTGATTTTGAATACCACAGGACACCTTCAGAGATTTTGCAGAGGGCAAGCGTCAATGGGTCAAAGTTTTTTTGATGGAACGTTCACAATATTATAAGGCAGATGGATTTAATTGTATGGCTAAATAGTATTTTTAAGTAACAAATCAGTTGAAGGAATTGTTTTCTCTTCTATGTGCATCAATGATTTCTCCTTTAAATGTATGCAAATCTCAGATTGCCAAGAGGCACAGTTCTAATTTAGAACATCATAATTTCAGACAGAAAATGCCATAATTAGTGATCCGTAAGACAGTCACAAGAAGGCAGGTCAGCATGTGGGGCATCATAGCGAAGAAGCTGAAATTCCTATTTTTAACATGCTTACAAGAAAGCCCCCTCTTAACCTTAGTCAATATGCACAACATTGTGTCATTGTAATTCCTATTCCTCTACTTCTGATTTATATTATTACACCGCCACTTACTGATGTATAGACAACTTGAATCATATCACATCTTGACTCTTGTTAGTACTTGATGGTTTTTGTTTTGCTCTTGGTTCTCACAAAATTAGCAATAATTTATGTTATGTAAGTGATAGTTGTAGTGTTATGTTGCTCAATTAACTATTCAGTCATAATTGGCCTGTGAGATGAAAATTATATACCGCATAGCTTCACAAAGAAATACTGAGGAGGGATTTGTGAACAGTATAAGGGAAGTTTCTATTAATATTCAACACTTCAGGGAAAAGTGTTGTTGTAGCTAAATGCCACATACCTGTAAATATACAAGGTGCTGAGATTCCAGAAAATAAACCACAGACACCTGGGATGTAAGACATGTTTAGTATTTAAATGAGAATCTATGCTAGATGTCATAATTTCTTTTGAGGTCTGTACACATTTGTGTTATACAAAAAGGAATCATCATGACTACGTTATTAGAGATGTGATCGATTGGTTCTCTTAATAAACCTCTTTTATAACCTTACATGAACTATCAATAAAAGACACCTGAAAGCGTAATACTCAAGGCTTGAAGTGAGCGCTGTATACAGTCGGCACGCTGAGATTTGAATTTCCTACAACACTAATTCTAGCACCTTGTTGTTAATCCCTCTGAAGTCAGCTCACTATGCCAAGCATCAATCCTCTTGATATATCCTGAAGATTACCGTCCACAGATCTGATCAAAGCGTAGTCTTTGCAAGGACAAGAAATGTAATGTGATCAAGCAGTGTGGAAGTCCAGTCCAAACAAATACATACAAACAATGCTCAGCTCTGAAACAATCTCCAGAAACAAATATATGCAGGCAATAAACTATTGTAATGATATATTTTAAAACATTTTTAAACTGTAACAATAAAACTATATAACTATACTATATAACTATACTGGAGGGCATGCATGTATGTAACTCATTTGAAATCTTTAAAAACATCAATGAGATACAATAGAAGATGTTACTGATGGAAAACATGGGAGCCAAGATACGATCAGATTTGTAAAGTTAAGGTGGAAGATTTATTCACAACAAAATTCTGTAGTATTTTGCCCAGAAAACTGTCAAAAGGGCCTTTCATCATACTTAAAGGGTTTTAGATAGTTTAGACACAAAAATCAAATGCATAAGAATATTTGCACATTTTTTGGCATGAACTGAGACAACTAATACAAGTTGTGGAGTAAGACTAGACAGTCATAAAGGACATCTACCATCAGGTTTATTGATGGTTGACTACACAAACTTACATGCTTGTTCTTTTGCAAAGTCAATGGCACCGTTTGTCTTATGCAAAATGGTACTATTGACTTTGCAAAGGAATGAACATGCAAGTTTGCCAGGCTGTAAATCTGATGATAGCTGTCCTTTAAACTATGGTAGGTTTATCATTCAGCATAAGTCACTCTAATACAGTGGTTCTCAACCTTTCTAATGCTCTGACCCCATAATACAGTTCCTCATGTTGCGGTGACCCCAAACCATATACAAGAATATTGCATTTGTGCCCAAAAAAATGCAATAAAATCGTGGCTCCGATGGCTTTAGGCGACCCCTGTGTTTTCATCGTTCAACCCCCGCCGGGGTCGCGACCCACAGGTTGAGAACCACTGCTCTAATAAACGTGTGCAGTTTAAGATTGTCTGTCTAAATTTGAACTTTTAGACACTTTTGATTAATGTACCCCAAAAATGTAGTGTTATACTCCTATGACACTGAAGTGACACTGAATAATTTACAGATCTACTTATCCAGCAGTGGCATAACTACCGCTGTAGCAGCCGTTTGCTACGGGGCCCCTGAGGTTCAGGGGCCCGGGGATGCACGGTCCCACTCCCTGCCGTGCTTTGCCACGGCAGGGGGTAAGTGGTCCGGGGCTGCACTGCTGGTGCCTGTTGGATCGTGCCCCTGGGCCCCTCCCTCTGTGTCCCAGCCACCGCCCACATCTCTCCTGGTCCGCCCAACTCTTTCCTGGATCGCCTGCCTGCTAATCTCCCTGACCTGCCCGCTCATCTCAATGACCCGCCCTCTCATCTCAATGACCCGCCCACCACCTCTCTGACCCGCCCGCTCACCACAACTCTGACCTGCCCCCTCATCTCCCTGCAGGGAGGCACAGTTGACACTCTGCCTACCATTCCCCTCCCGATCAGGGGCGCGGCGATCGTAATAAAGATGGCGGTGCCCGCGCGCCGCGGTCTTTTAAACGCCGCCGGCGACTTTGCCGGCGGCAGTGAAAAGGTTAATAGCCGCGATCGGTGCAAGCACCGACTGCGGTTATTAGCGATGGGGGTTTTCTGCAATATGCAAAAACCTCACCCTTGTATGAAGAGGACTCAGCCCGTGAGCCCTCTTCATACACTCCTCATACCTCTGCGCCGTAGAGCTTTAAGGGGTTAATACCTCTGCAAGCCGTTTTAGCCTAAAAGAACGTGGCAAAAGTGCGGCGCAAAGCCCTTAGTAAATATGCCCCTATATCTATTAAGCATCAGGCAGTGCAGGCTGAAGATATACATGGAGCTCCTTAGACAAGCAGTTATGACAACAATGTCATGTGCCATATATATATATATATATATACACACACAGCATTCAGCACAGAGTATAGTCACCCAGTTGTGCACATCAAGTTTCTTGTCAAACTTGATGTGTAGTTCGTTGTAGTTACCTCAATGCATAACCCTTTAAAACTGAAGTTTGCTACATCATCCTGCAAGGTGTCTTGCTGGACAATTATGGAAGCTTTCAATGGCTAATTAGGATTTCAAACATGGTACATAGGAAACTCTTTGACACAGTCCAGAATATACCTCACATGTTGCTTATTGTGCCATTCAATAAAATAATGTTGTTTCTGGCTCTTTATTTGACAATAGCTAACCTAAAGGCCAATAATTATACAACAATTATAATAATAAAAGGTGTCCCCTGCTGCTTACCTAGAAAGAAGAATATATTCTGACTAGCGCAGGCCCTCCAAAATACAAGCAACAAACTGCACTCATTTTTAATTCCCCCACAGAGCGCCATGGGATGCTAATAATTCACTCTCTAATTAGTATCCCTTCTGCCGCTAGTGGTGCAAGGAAAGACAAAAGAGGTATCAGCTTCATTATAAAGCTTCCTCGATAATCCGTAAATGTCTTTCTTCTCTGCGGGTTAGATATACAGATCAGGGGCAGATAGAATGCACAATTAAAAAGGTTTGCTGGTGCTGTCAGTGTGTGACCATGCATTCTTAATCTATTGGGTGTGCTAGCAGCAGTGTCCTATCTCCATACACTTAGTATTACTTGTTACTCTGCACTCCTGGCATACGGCCTAGATTTTTTTTCCTTATCTTTTAGAAAGTCAAGTAAAACATGTAGAACTCCTGGCAAGCCAAAAACTCAGATTTCATAAACCTAATAGACGATTTCTCCCTAGGTGACCCTACTTCGTTTGTCAATATAAGCAAAGGGCAGCGAATATTAATTAAAGGTTTCCCAGCTGTTATATTTACTACTGGAGTGACTGGAAATCAATTTTAATAACTTGGTCATTTCTTCTAAAGTGCTGTAGTCATTTGCTCAAGCAATAAAATCTGTATCCTGGAGTTCGACTAAGCATTCAATACTTGTCTTTTATTATTTCTGTGACAACAGTATTATTGGGAAGAAATGAGTTTTCTCTGGCTGGCATTTGCTTCTGCCTCAATTTCTTCTTTTTTGCTTTATGAAGATTATTGGTTGAATATTACAAGTGTTTTTATATTTGTTAAGTTAGTGCAGGGTCTGGTTTCCCTCTATACTGACATTGTCAGAACGAAATCTAAGGCACAAAATTCATCCATTCCTGGTATCTTCCATAAGTTCACAATTTATTTCATTTACCTAATTTTACACAGTAAATCCTGTAACTTCAAAGGCTACAAGAGGTAAAAAGAAACTTGTGGAGAAAAATATTGCATTTTAATAAGCCATAACATTTCTCTATAGCCAGCCACAAACACTACACAAAAGAATATCTGCAGTAGCCATTTCCCAGCGATTTCCACCATTGCACAGACCAGACATTCATTGGCCAGCTGGAGTCTAAACTTGCAATGTAGATCATTTTAGGCTTCCATGAGTTTTTTTGGTTGAGCATAAATTTTACCCACTATGCTGGTACTGGAAATAATTTCTGTTTAGCTTTCAGAGATTTCGTCATCTTGATAACACAGTGTGTGCTCAAGACCTGTGTAGCAACTTCAAACCTAATTTTAGAGAATTTCCACATAGTTTTAGGATACATATAAGTTAATTCATATAAATTTTTGTTGAAATAACTAAACACATAAAAAAGATGTTAGGCATAGAGATGAGCGAGCACTAAAATGCTCGGGTACTCGTTATTTGAGACGAACTTTTCTCGATGCTCGAGTGCTCGTCTCAAATAACGAGCCCCATTGAAGTCAATGGGAGACTCGAGCATTTTTCAAGGGGACCAAGGATCTGCACAGGGAAGCTTGGCCAAACACCTGGGAACCTCAGAAAAGGATGGAAACACCACGGAAATGGACAGGAAACAGCAGCACCTTAGGTGCTTTTTAATTGTTTTTATTCTTTCTTTGTGTATCCATACTAATTAATAAAATTGTTATATTTATCCGTCCATGGGCATCCGCTTGTTTCTCTATTTCTCTACAAGCTCGTTTGATAAGGGGACGATGTATGGAGGCAGTGAACTAGTAGTAGATTAAAGGTGCTGCAGTTAAAACTATGTTAGTTGGATCTTGAGATGGAGCTGGCGCTCCGCTGCCAGGCGAGCTTTCGCAAATCCAAGCCCCTGTCTCTAGGCTACTCCCCAAACAGCACTTCTAAGAACCTTTTGTATAAGATCAAGTGTAGTAGCTGTGAGAAAGTGAGAGGTGTTGTGTGGGAAAACCGCTATCTGTCTTACAGGCAGATGAAATGCATGTGGTAAAAGCCCTGGGTTTGTCTGCAGTAACCCAAGGGTTAATGCAGACATGATAAGCAGGAATAGTCTGTTTTGTCTGTGTTGGCCTAGCTAAAACAGACACATTTGTAATGTCCGTACTGGGCCTGCTTATTATGGAGTAGGGGTAGGCTGGTAGTGGGACTCCTACTCCACCCGGGCTTCGGTCCTGGGCTTTTGTATAGCCCACAGGTGCGGGTCACAGGTCTCGTTAGGGCCTGATTTAGTCTGCAGGCCAGAAGCAGGAGGGGAGGCCCTACCTGGAGAGCTGAAAGCGAGATTGCATTCTGACAGCAAAGGTAACTGAGGGTCTCCTGTCTTGCTGCTGGCCAAGAGCGTGTGCCAGGCAGCCTGGTACCCGGATAGATAGGGTCTGTCAAATGTATTAGACAGCGCCTAGCCGGGCAGGAATTACTTTTGTAATGTTTTTTTTTGCATGTGCCTAAGCCAAGGCTGAATTTGTGTTCTGTTTTGCAAGTGTGAATAAACACTTAAGTTGGACTTTTTAAACCTGCGTGTGTCACTGCTTTCTGCACTGCTACCAGTCAACTACCAGAGCAATTCCCCACATATGGTGGATTCGAGCGAGCAAAGTGCAGTGAAGTATACACTAGTGCATGTCCTGGAAGTTGACAGCACTGAAGCTGCAAGCCACAGCCATGGAGGAGTCAATCAAGCAGCTTGTCCAGTCCAACGTGCAGCAGCAAGAGACAAACAGATTGCTGCTCCAGCAGATAACAGCCCTGACCGCTGCTTAGCAAAGGACTGTCCCAGCAATGACGGTGAAGGACGCCAGGAAAGAGGTCCGCAAAGCTATGACCAAGATGACCGCCGAGGATGATGTGGAGGCCTATCTGACATGCTTTGAGAGGGTGGCCACCCGAGAGAGGTTGCCACAGCAACACTGGGCAGAGGTGTTGGCCCCCTTCCTCGTCGCTGATCCCCAGCAGGCATACTACGACCTGAGAGAGGAGGATGCCCGGGAATACACCAAGGTAAAGGCAGAGATCTTGGCCCGACTAGGAGTGGATCAGTATCTACGCGCTCAAAGAGTGAATAGCTGGAGATACCAGGAGGAGCTACCACCGAGGGGGCAGATGCACCAACTTGTTCACTTGGTCCACAAGTGGCTTCAGCCGGAGACATCAACCCCAGCCCAGATGGTCGAGAAGGTTGTTTTGGACCGTTTCCTGAGGGCCTTGCCGGGTGAGATCCAACAATGGGTGGGACACGGGGACCCGTCTGATGCCGAGGCACTGGTGGGGTTGGTGGAGAGGTTTTGTGCCACCCAGGCCCTAACAAAGAAAGCCCCTTATACCCAGGCGGGCCCTAAGGCACGGAAGGTCGTGTCACCCACAAATACTTGGCACAGGACAACGCCCAATGTCCGGGAAGTACCCCAGGGGAGGAGGAGGGGGGAGGCTCCCACCTGTTGGACCTGCTATGAGCCAGGTCATATTGCAGCCCATTGCCCCAATTCCTCAGAGCCCATGGACTGCAGTTCCGCCAGAAGGGTTTCTCTCTATGCTGCCCCTGTCTACACAGCTACTAGCCCCGACTCTGCTGATGAGCGCCACCTGTGCCGGGTGACTGTGGCAGGGCATCCAGCGTTGGCCCTGCTGGACTCAGGCAGTCGGGTAACCTTGATTAATGGGACCCTCATAGACCCCAAGACAGTCACAGGGCGCACAATTGGTGTCCTGTGCATCCATGGGGATGTAAAGGACTACCCCACCACAGTTATTAACTTCCAGACCTCTTGTGGAGAGACACTACATGAGGCCGCGGTTGTCAAGAACTTGCCCCATGACCTTATCTTGGGACAGGACTTCCCCATGTTCTGGACTCTATAGCGGGGAAACCAAGAGTTGGGGGGTTGTTCTCCTGTGTTGTCTGGTCAGATCTCTGAAGCCGAGCCTGATGACCCAGACTCTGGAGTTCCTGCCGTAGGGGTGACTGCCACAGAAGATGGAAGTGTAATGTTTCCCCTAGATGTTATGGCAGGCGAAACTGAGGAGGTAGTGACAGGACCGCAGTTGTCTGATTTGGAGGTATCCCGTGACAACTTTGGTACTGCCCAACTCCAGGACCCCACTCTGGTCCGCGCCAGAGAAAATGTGGTAGAAATGAATGGTGTACCTCAGCACCCAGGTGCGGATAAGTTGTTCCCTCGTGTGGTGGTAAATCAGGAGTTATTGTACCGCATTGATAAGGTCCACGGTGAAACCCGGGAGCAGTTAATGGTACATCAGCCATATCGTCAGATGGTGTTAGACCTTGCACATAAGCATGTGATGGGAGGGCACCTAGGTACCACAAAAACTCTGGAACGCATCTTGCAGCGTTTTTACTGGCCAGGAGTGTATGATAGAGTAAAAAGGTATTGTGAAACTTGCCCTGATTGTCAATTGCATGCTCCCATGGTACACTTCCGAAGTCCGTTGGTACCTCTGCCCATTATTGAGGTACCCTTTGAAAGGGTCGCCATGGATTTGGTCGGTCCTTTAGTTAAATCTGCTCGGGGGCATCAGCATATCCTGGTAGCCATGGACTATGCTACCCGATATCCTGAGGCCATCCCACTGCGGCACACCTCTGCGAAACTAATTGCTAAAGAGTTGTTTGCCATGTTCTGCCGGGTGGGACTTCCCAAGGAGATCCTCACAGATCAGGGGACTCCTTTTATGTCAAAAGTCACCAAGGAGCTATGTCGGCTCTTTAATATTAAACAGTTACGCACCTCTGTGTACCATCCTCAGACGGATGGATTGGTAGAACGGTTTAACAAAACTTTAAAGAGTATGCTAAAAAAGGTGGTAAACAAGGATGGGAAGGACTGGGATGTACTGTTGCCATATTTAATGTTCGCCATCCGAGAGGTCCCACAAGCCTCTACTGGGTTCTCACCGTTTGAGTTAGTGTATGGCAGACATCCCAGGGGTCTCCTGGACATAGCCAAGGAGACATGGGAACAAGAGCCCACCCCCCACAAAAGTGTAATAGACCATATCTCAGATATGCAGGACAGGGTGGCGGCCGTCATGCCCATTGTCAAAGAGCATATGGAGGAGGCACAAAGGACTCAAAGCCGGGTTTATAACAGGTCAGCAAAAGTAAGGAGCTTTAGTCCCGGTGATCGTGTGTTGGTGCTAGTCCCCACTGTAGAAAGTAAGTTTCTCGCTAAATGGCAAGGACCGTATGAGGTTATAGAGAAAATTGGAGAGGTGAACTACAGGATACGTCAGCCCGGACGGAGAAAACCCGAGCAGACTTATCATGTTAATCTGTTGAAGGCCTGGAAAGACAGAGAGAGTCTGCATATAGAGATGGTCCTGGCTAGTCCACCTCCTGCGATACCCTCACAGGCTGCAGGTAAGCCTGTGCCGGAGGCAGAAGTGCGAATAGCCAATACCCTTACCAAAGAGCAACAGCGAGAGGCTCGAGAGTTTGTAGCAAGAAATACAGATGTGTTCTCAGAGTTGCCAGGCTACACATCTGTAATTAAACATGACATTGTCACTGAGCCAGGGGTAAAGGTAAGATTAAGGCTGTATAGAGTCCCGGAAGCTCGTAGACAAGCCATATCAGAAGAAGTTCAGAAGATGCTGAAGCTAGGGGTAATTGAGGAGTCCAAAAGTGAGTGGGCCAGTCCAATTGTTCTAATTCCCAAAACCAGATGGGACGTTGCGATTTTGCAACGAATTTAGAAAATTGAATGAGGTGTCTAAGTTTGCTGCCTATCCCATGCCCCGGGTGGACGAGCTTATTGAAAGACTAGGGGGTGCTCGGTACTTCACCACCCTGGATCTAACTAAAGGATACTGGCAGGTACCCCTGACAGATAGGGCTAAAGAAAAGACAGCCTTTGTTACCCCTGAGGGCCTTTTTCACTATGTTGTGTTACCGTTTGGGCTTCATGGGGCCCCCGCTACCTTTCAATGGTTAATGGACATAGTGTTAAAGCCACATAGGAGATACGCCTCCGCCTATCTAGATGATATTATCATCTACAGTCAAGACTGGTAGAGTCACTTGGCCAAGGTACAGGCCGTAATGAACTAAGCTAAGGGCAGCGGGCCTGACCGCAAGAAGTGTGCGCTAGGAATGGAGGAGACACACTATTTGGGGTATGTGATCGGTCGAGGTATAATTAAACCTCAGATCAACAAGATTGACGCTATACAGGGTTGGCCTCAACCAGTGAGCACAAAGCAAGTCAGGGCATTCCTGGGCATTGTAGTGTACTACAGACGGTTTATACCAAACTTTGCCACCATGTCCGCTCCCCTGACAGACCTGCTGAAGGGTAAAAGGCCTGTCATGGTGCGGTGGAATGAACAAGCAGAAGGTGCTTTTCAGGCATTGAAGTCTGCGTTGTGTGGATCTCCCGTCCTCATTACGCCAAACTTCAAGAAAGAGTTTATTGTGCAGACGGATGCGTCAGATGTAGGACTGGGAGCTGTCCTGTCTCAGGAGGTGAATGGCGAGGAACACCCCATTACCTACCTGAGCAGGAAGCTCACGCCAGCTGAAAAAAATTACAGTATCGTAGAGAAGGAATGTCTGGCGATAAAGTGGGCATTAGAGTCCCTACGGTACTACTTGCTGGGACTACAGTTCCGTCTCATGACTGACCACTCTCCTCTCACGTGGATGAGTAGAACTAAGGAGAGGAATGCCAGGGTCATTAGGTGGTTCTTGTCCCTCCAAAATTTCAGTTTCATGGTGGAGCACAGAGCCGGGAAGCTACAGGGCAATGCGGATGCCTTGTCCCGAACGCATTGCTTAATGTCAGGAGTTCGCCCCGGTGGGTCTGAACTGAGGGGGAGGGTATGTGAGAAAGTACCACATGTCCAGCTTTGAAACCCAGTAGTTGTAGGGAGCTGTGTGATCATTTAGGACGATGATCAGAAAATTGCTCATCAGCAACCGGACAAGTGGTTTGTGACTGTGGGAAGGGTCCAGAAAACAGTTCCTCGGAGTATGCCGGTTCAAATGGCAAATTTTGCTGGGAGGGGGCAGACTGCCCTGCAAATTACTCACAATATGGTACTAGCTGCACTACTAATGCCAGCAAGCCCAGCCACAGGCAAACCAAAAAAAAGTCAAATAAAACGTTATTGTAGTCCTAAGAAGGGCTGTTGGGTTCTTGTAGAATCACTCCTGCCTAACACTATTCTAATAGAACACCCTAACGCTTTCCCTGACCAGCAGCAGCTCTCTCCCTAGCGGCATCCAGACAGAGAATGATACGAGCAGCGCGGGCAGGGACTAGTCTATTCCAGAGTCACCTGATCAGCAGCGATTTCCACCATTGCACAGACCAGACATTCATTGGCCAGCTGGTTTTTGGCGCACTTGATCGGATATTGGCGCAATCTCATGCGACACAAATCGGGGGGAGCGTGACCAACGGACAACCCGACTGATTCGGACTAAGCAAGGGATTAATTCAAATTGTGTCGCAAGACATGCACTCACATGCACTGGGAAGAAGAAGGTGAACTCCGGCGGACCTCAGTGGGGAAGCGATACATGCAGGATTTTGGGTCCACGATCTTGGTGAATCGCGCCGGACTTCATCCTCGTCGGACAGTCCGGATCAGGGATTGCTACAGCACTGGGTAAGTAAATGTGCCCCACTATGTCTGGATGTGCTTTTTGTCGCTAGAATGAAATCAGGTAAGACCTCCAATATAGAGTCTGCCTGTTTGCCTATGGTAACTATAATATATACAGTGCGCTGGAGCATTCAAGGACCCATTTGATCATGCCTAAACTGGCATGTGGACCAGAAATCAACAAAAATATCATAAATGGGGCTTTTTACATGCTTTGTCCACCAGGAACATTACGGTCAGTATAAAACAATGTAAGACTTTTAATAAGCTTTAAAGAGAAACCAATAGAAAACCAGTGATCCAGGACTGTGTATTGTGCCCTGGAATGCAGAAATCCCAAGAAAATATGTTATCTTTACATGAATTTAATTTATTGAAAGGGGTTGTCCAGTTCGGATATTTCTTTATCGTTAAAGTGTTGTCTAACAACCAGTTTAGCATAGGTTGTTGTGCTGCTTGAGTCTCCAGAACTCAAATTCATGTGTGGACATAGGGATAGAGCTGTTTTGGTTTGTTTAATAGTCTAGGACAGTGATGGCAAACCTTTTAGAGACTAGGTGCCCAAACTACAACCAAAACCCACTTATTTTCCATCAGGTGCCAACATGACAATTTAAAGAGTAACATATTGCTCCCTGTTCTTCCACAACATTCAATCGAATTGGCCCTCTGAGAACACCAATACAGTTGAAAGCAGGAGGGCAACGGGACCCCCAAAGATCATCCAGCCCTGTTCACTCTTCCTGCAGTTCTAATTTGTCAAAGATGTGTCATCTTAAAAGAGCATTGAGAGCAGCATTTCAGGTTGTCTGGGACTGCAGAAAGATTTGAGTCCTATCTGGTGAACTCTGTTCTGGGGAGACGGCCTGGGTACCCACAGAAAGGGCTCAGAGTGCGACCTCTGGCACCCGTGCTAGGATCTGGCAGGATCTAGTGTAGAATTGTGGTGTTAAAGAGCGACCATTCTTGCTTCACGCCAACGCTCTCTATGGCCAGTCATGCCATCTTCGTGCCCCTCCCTCTTTCCATGGAGGTGGAGTAATAGGAAAAAAATTGCAAGGTCTGCAAACGCATTGTGATTTTTAAAAAATCTAATAAATGAGCATAATAAAGAGAAAAATTTACCAAAATGATTTTATTTTAGTTACTAATGTGTGTGTGTGTATTTTTTGTTTGGCAGACTTTATTGAAAAATTTGTTTCTGACATACTCAGCATATCAAAGCATAAACTTGTTCCAAATGTCCTCCATATTGCAGCAACTGTCATTTCCAATGCATAGTTACAACCATTTGTACCAGCAATTTAAGGGTTAAAGCATGATATTTTTGTGCTACAAAAGTTAATAAAGTTTTTTTTCCCCTCAGTCCTTTAGATTTTCTTAGAACTTTTTCCAAGCACCATGCTACATAATTAAAGCAGCGTAGAACATATATCTTTCTAAATCCAAGTTAAATGATTTGTGGTAATGAGTTTAGTTCAACACTTAAGTCAAAGCAGAATACATAAACAGCTGATCAATAAACACAGACAATTCTTTTTGGCTTTTTCATCCTCTGAATTAAGTCTATCTTTCCACTTTCTTTTAATTTAAGTGTGACAATTAAATTCTTGTTGCTGTGATACCAGATAGCTGTTTACTGTCTAAAGGTTGGAAATGCGGTAGAACATTTTAAGTGTAATTGCTTCACAAATTAAATTCTGTAATACTGAGATCATCCTCTAAAGTGTATTAAAAACTAAAATAAAATTATGATTTCCTCAAATGATCACTTACCAAGAACAATAATATGAAGAAACAGTGCTTGTTCCATGTTTACTGGAGGTGTCCTTAATTACTTAAACCGATTTATAGATACTTGATCATAGACCAACTTAGCATTTTTTCCCCACACATTAAGTATAAGGTCAGTTTCACACATGCATACAGCCGCACGCTACAGCGAGGAGGAGTGAGCGCTGCAACGCAACAGTACATGTAGCATACAACAGTTTTTACAAGTTTGTGTGAAAGCTCCCTATGGTCAAATTCACACAGCCATTTTTTTTCTCCATATGCTGTCCACGATTCTCAAGGACAGCACATTAACCCTTTTAGGTCAACGTTTTGTTCTAATTTTGAATCCTCATCCGTTTCTCTTTTATGTCCATTATAGTTTTAGGTCTACAACAAATAGCAAAACACCTGGTTCAATACATCATCTGTAGAAGAAAAACTGACTGCACACATATTAACTTATTTATTTTTTTGATGACCCAATAGATTTCTATTGTAGTGATCCGTGAACTTGAAAAAAATAAGACAGGCTCTAAAATTTTCTAATAAATCCGCTAAAAATAACAGAAATTTGGAAAAATAAAGGTCAGTAAGCTTTTGGTGAAAATCATAGATAACATACCGATTAAAATGGATGTTTGAATAAGCCCTAAGATGTAGCTGGACTGTATATGTATTGCGTTATTACAGTTATACTAGCCCACAGTAGCCTGTCAACTGAATTTGGAGCAGTACGTGGAACTGCCATGTAAGCCCCAAGTATTCTCTAGTATTTATGACATATGCACAGGATATGTCATTAATACATGATAGGTTGGGTTTCTCTTCTGGGATCCATATTCCCAGGTAGGCATAATGCAGAGTTTTTATGCACCTCCTCCTGCAGAGCTCTCAGCCCCATTGTTCAGTGGTGTAGGGTCTGTATTGGAGCAAGGAGCTGACGGTACTTCATTTCTTTATTTTGAGATATTTTTACATTAATAACGTGTTCATTCTTTGGTGTATGGGACTGCGTTAGGTGTAATTTTTTCTTTTTTCAGGGGGTGATGACATATACATTAATACCATTTGTGGGCCTGTATGATCTTTGCATCACTTTTTATTTCAATTTCTATTAGTTGCAAAATGGCAAAAAATGGTGTTTTGGAACACTGCAATACCTAACATGTTTGTGATTTTTACTGTTTATCTTTATATCTGTTCTAGGGAAAGGGGGTGATTTGAACTTTTTATTTGGTTTAATTTTTTTTTTTTTACTATTTTTAGACTTTACTTTAACCCTAAGTCTTGTCAATCTTACAATATACGGCTATACTACGGTATAGCAGTACATGGCATTTTTGAACATGATCTATTACAATGTTCCACTGGTACATTGTAACAGATCTGCATGAATGAAAAATTCTCTGATCTAATAAAGACCTGAGGCTGTCATGAAGATGTTGTTACGGGGAGCAATGATCACAGACAAGATTGCAGCTTAGCTGTGGGCATGTAAAGGGTTAACACTCGGGACAGGTGACAGCATTGATCACGGGTGTTAACAGTGGGTGTTTGCTGCAATAGACACCAATTACCCATTCTGTATGGTGAAGGCTCTGTCCATGAGCTCTCTCCATACACCATACATTAAGTACATACATATTGTACAAACATATGTCTGATGGTGTGACATCGGAGTGTGAGCACTGCTGATGTCAAAAGAAAAATACTGCTCACGCAAAAAATATGGGTAGGAATAGGACCTGCTCTATCTCTTGCAGTCCGCATGTTCATGGCGTGGTGACTTACTCTGCACATAGCAGGCATATGTACTTCAGCCCATTGAAAGTAATGGTGCTGTGACTTGAAAAAAAGAATCTAGCTCACAGTAACATTGCACATTGTGTGCACAAGGCCTTATACACCCTAGATAGAAACTCACTCAAAGTGTATATACATGAGAACACACGTACATACTCTATGTGCATGGCCTACCTTCTGAGAATCCTCTTATAAGCCACTTGCTATGTTTTATGAAGGGAAATGTTAAGTGGTATCTCCTCCGCTGTGGGGTGCAGCAGGCTGGCAGGCAGGGCTGAGGTAATGGCTGCAGCCTCCTCCCTCTGGGGATGCTGCTGGGAGAAGGACTGCAGAGAAGAGATCTGACAACCTGTGGAATGGGGTATAAGAGGCTGGAGGAGAAGGTTCCTGTGCTGTGAGGATGACCGGCCCCGTTTCCCGTCACTGCAACTACTTTTATCCTGAACCAGGACTTTTTCGGAGGGCTCTGTCTAAAGTGCTTCTCTATGCTATGGCTGTTATGTCCCTGGTCACAGACATCCATGGCACAGGGCAAAAGATCTGGATCTTTCCTCCTAACGATGCCCCTGTGGCCCAGTCATAACTGGTTAGCAGGGTTCCATTGAAGCTGAATTTCCAGTTGTAAGAATAAGAAAAGGTGGTATGGAGGGTATCTTGATGCATCTTTGTTTCAAGTTTGAAGCCTACACATAAAAGTAGAAGAGTCACCAATGTGACCAGTAACTGTTCTTTGTAATTCTTGTTTTGTAACACACAGCACTGTACATAAAGAACTAAAAATAAATGTTCCTACATATTTTCGTATTTTAGATTATAAAGCCGTTGTCTCTGACACCATGATGTCTTACTTTCTGTAATCACAATGAAAACTAAAACAGTTTGAGTCTAAAGAAATTGCAATTAAATACTAATTATGCAAAAGATTTATAATGGGGACACTGGGAACATCGGCATTAATGCCTGTGTGAAGCCATTCAACTATATTAAAAACAATTCCACCTGGGAAACACATATGGTTCTTTCCACTAAGCCACTGATCTACATTCCCAAAAACTGTAATTCACCCTGCTGTTTATTGATACTTTTAATCTTTTACTATAAGATCTGTTGTTTTACAGTATTTCTTATGTGGCAGCATAATTTTAAGCATTTTGGAATGGTTGCTTATGTCTCTCCTACAACATGTATAGCCTGAAACAACCTGCATTACCTTATGAAAGTTTTGCTTAATACCTTCAACTTCTTTAAAGGGAAAATATTGCCATTTTTTTTTTACTTGTTTAATCCAGATGCCAAAATCTATTAGATATAGATGTTTTTCTTCTATTTTCTGCTATCCTGTCTGAACTCTAGTAATAGCGTTCAGTGTAATACTTTACAGCAACCTCATGGTCAAAGACAGCAATACTCTGAATCTGGCTCAGGTATATTACGGAGTTTGTACCAGTTTATTGTCAGCACTTTGTTTACACTAAAAAGGAAGATCTTTTGAGTTTATACATGTATTTATGAAGTGTTTGCGCCATAATTTTGTAATGGTTGCCCTTTGTCTGACACTTTATTAAACTGTGCATCTAAAGGGGCATGGTAGTGCTTAGTCCAAGTTTGCGCCACATTTATTACTTTGACTTGACACAATTGTGTCGCAACAGGATGAGGCAAAGTGCACCAAAAAAGGTGCAACTTTGTGCACATCCTGGAAACAGACCAGATTAATGAAGAGCATGTTTCTTTGTAGCCAATTGGTAAAATCAAGTTCTTTTTTTTGCTCATTAATGTACACTCTGTGCCCCATCTTGGCATGAAAAATGAATGTAGATATTTTTGTTAATTTATTAAACAGGAAAAACTGTTTCTGTCTCTAAGCTCCTTGGTTCCCTATTCTCTGACATGCACTGTTAGGCCCCTTTCACACTTGCATTTTTCACATGCGTGTTCTGCACGTGCTTTTGATGTGCAGAACATGCATTGCACTCTGACCCATTGTATTCAATGGGTTTTTTGAGTCTTACATTTTTTTTCACGCTCACACACGTTTTTTTTAATACATGTTTAAATCTCAGCATGCTCTACTTTCACGCGCGTGAAAAACGCACCATACAAATATATGGTGACGCATCAAAAATGCATTGCACGCATCAATTGCCATAGAAAAGATAGAGCTCAGTCCTGAGTCTTTTTCACGCGCTGTGTCTTCATATGAAAAACGCATTGGAAATGCATTGGAATCACCAAAAAACGGTCTGAGACACTGAACAAACTCTGAATGAAAACTGATTGAACTTTGATAAAAAAGGTCAGTTTTTCACTGACCAAACACTGATCAGACTGACGTGATCTGCAACGCAAGTGTGAAAGAGGCCTTAGCTGTGAGGTCTTATATAGATAGGTATGTGCCTTTCCTAATCAAGTCCAATCAGCTTAAACACTGCTGGACTCCAATGAAGGAGTAGAACCATCTCAAGGAGGATCAGAATGGAAATGGAAAGAATATAAAATGTGAGTGTCATTGCAAAGGATCTGAATACAGGCAGTCCCCGGGTTACATACAAGATAGGGTCTGGAGGTTTGTTCTTAAGTTGAATTTGTATGTAAGTCGAAACTGTATATTTTATAATGGAAGTTCTAGACAATTTTTTTTTTCTTTTGCCCCAGTGACAATTGGAGTTTCAAGATTTTTTGTGTAATTGGACCAAGAATTATCAATAAAGCTTCATTACAGACATCTTACAGCTGATCATTGCAGTCTGGGACTATAGTAAAGCATCCAGAGAGCTTCACCAGAGGTCACAGTGGGCAGAGGGGTCCGTCTGTAACTATGGGTTGTCTGTAAGTCGGGTGTCCTTAAGTAGGGGACCGCCTTGTTTAATAAGCAAAACTATCTATATTTCTGTTTTTTTCCATGCTCACTGTATCTGAGCTATTAAGATCTATGGGAGAGTACATTAGAATAAAAGTGGTGAATAAGATGTGGCAGTAATCAATGTAATGAGGTTTTCTACGGAAGTTTTATCTTCTGTTTAAATTCTAAATGTTTTGACTGTGATGTACATAAGGCAACTGCTGCAAAGAAAACCCCTACTGAACTAGCAACTGTCAGTCTACTGTATTATTAGGCTTGGTAGTCAGATTGTATTCCAAGATACACTACATTTTATTAACCCAATCTGCATAGAGAAAACATGTACATCCCCCATCAGAAAACATTTAGTGTTGAGAGAGCCCAAGATCATGTATTTCATACCTAGTATAATTTCTGCATACTACACTGAGCCTGCTGCTTACTGAGGGGGTCTGTCAACTTGATTAGAAGAATAGTGGAGCAGATCGATATCTACTCAACTGTCACCTACATAGGTTTAATTCTAGCACTTTAGTCCCTCGGGCAGTCACTCGAGAGTCAGTCTCTCAGTGAATTAATTTCAGACAAAAAGAGGCATTGCGAGTTACTTGTAAACCTCTTCAGCAAAGGGTTACTGCTCTCAACTAATTTTAAATGTACTGCAATGAAAAAATAGACTTACATGCCCTGTTCACACTTGGCATATCACTGCTAAAGCCACTTTGAAGAGGTCAACAGTCAGGCAATAATGGTGAGCTATTCTCAAACAGCACATCCACTTCAGTGGGCAGAATATACACACAAACGTACCCCTGTCACTATTCATCTGGTTAGTGATTTGAAATTGTAATTTTTCTATTGGGTTATTAAAAAAAAATTTGAGGGAAAGACAAACTTACAGAATCAGTTGTTAGAATCTTAGGGTAACTGGGACATTTTCAGATTTTCTGAAGTTAAGCCAACTAATTAAAGATTTAAAATTCAACTAGACAGTCTTAACATATGTCAGATATATCATTCAGTGTCCCCTGATCCCAAAATATCAAAATATAAAAATGATCATCCCATGCCAGGGCTCTGTATAGAAGGTGGAGACATTCTATACATAAATAAAAAAAGATGACATGACACTTCCAATAAAACTTCTTCCTTTTATTATGCAATCTTTAAAAACATTTCTACTATGTGCGCCAGCATAGGCACACACTATTATGTCAGCGAGCGCTTCATGTCATGGTGCCTGCGACAGGCGGCGCGGGGATACGGAGCCGATGCCGGAGCATCGCTGTATAGAAGAGGACCTGCCGGGAGGGCGTCTGGAGGTGAGTACACTGTTTGTTTTTTCTTATAAGCATTATATTGGGGGAAAGGACTGAAGGCTATATACTCCAGGGGGCTGGCTGGCTATATACTACATAGGGCTGGCAGTCTATATACTACAGGGGGCTCACTGGCTATATACTGTGGAGGCTGTGACCAATGCATTTCCCACCCTTGGCTTATACTCGAGTCAATAGGTTTTTCAGTTTTATGTGTTTAAATTAGGTGTCTCGGGTTGGCTTATACTCACGTATATACAGTTCATGAGTCCTCTTTATCTGCAGCTCAAGGTTATGGATTTTAACGTATTTTAACATATTTTACTGTAAGGTCATTATAATAAAAAAATAGTGATACTCCTGCAAGCTTGTTAATTATTGTTATGTTAATATATAATCACTGGTGATTAAGTGGGATGTAAGTTTGTGATGCAAGGGATTAAAGAATTCCTAAAAGGTTTAGAACTTCCTAGACTTGCTTTTAACTGCTCTCTTTTTGTGCTACAGATTTTGTCAGAAAAATAGAAGCACCAAAATTTTGCGGCCAAAAATAGAACAAATCGAGAGTGTCAGAAAACACCAATTTTGTGGTGCCAACACTTCATAAATTCAGACACAAGAGGCGCAGAGAGGCCTTTCAATCGCCTTTAGTCAGGCAATTAATAAATATAGTACAACTCTGAATTCTCAGAATTACTACAGCTGTTTTGAAGAACTTACACCAAAGAGCTTTGGGACAAAGTTGACGCAATGTGTGTTGCAGAGATAAATGACAGCCTGGTCAAGAAGTGCAGTAATTAGAGAGAAATGGGGTTTTTAGTTATTGGTTTCCCTAAGCTTTTTGGAAACAAAAAAGTAAAAAAAAAAAGTGGCATCTCCCCAATGGGAGAATCTCTACAAAGAACAACAATTAGGGTATGGTCACACATATCGCTAGCGCTGTGTTTACAGCTTACTCCGACCAAACTCATTTGTGTTTGCAGTGAAAGATGAAATTGGTAAACAATCACAAGCGTTTTACAGGAAATGCTAATAAGATTGTGCTGAGGCACGCCCCCCTGCGCTAGCATTGCACTTGTAAGCGCAGCGCTAGCAGTAGGGTGCATTTATTCATTCAGTTTTTCAGATTCAGATTTTGGTGTCCAAATCAGACGAGGAGTGAATAAAGTGGAGGATTATATGTTCTCATCCATTATGATCCAAACTTTTGTTGTGTGTCTCGGATGGAATATCCAATCTTATTTTAGCTTCCCATGACACTGTTTTTCTGGAAAAAAAAGCTTTAACAATTATGCAAATGAGCCTGAGAGGCTCAAACATCAAGTCATTTGCATAACTTTTAAAGCCTTTTTTTTGTATAAACAAAAGGAACTAAAGGAACTATGGAACTAAAAGAAAAGTGGATCATGAAAATGTGCTTGGTTCACAATATTTGAACAGTTGGTACAGATATATTTTGCAAGTGTAACTCTGGACAAAATTTTGGTCCCCTTCAACATAACATTTTCTAAATGTTGGGGTATTTTCAGAACACGTTTAACAATAAAATTTGCAACCTGAGGCTAAAGTACAGTAAATTACCAACATCCAGAGGTTTATGTGTAACTAGGGGTCATCTGTAAGTCCAGGTAACTGGTGGTAGAGTGTCCAAATTAGACTGCTCCTTGCCTCAGGTTGCAATGATCAGTCTTGGGGATGGGGGACAATTTTAACAACTTTTTTGGCATCTTTATAAATGAAATATGAACAAATATGAACAATTCACCAAATTGAAATAAACATTTAATTTAAAATCTGTCCCAAGCAAAATCAATTACTTGGCAGTATTAACTAACATCTAAACCAACTAATTCAGATAAATTATTTCTTCATTATAGGAATATGTATAAAATGGAGTAAAAGTGACTGGGCCAGTACTGATACATTGATGAATGGCGTCCATGTGAACAAGTATTTTCTTTATTAACTCTCCACTGGACAAATTATTGTCACCTGTCATGCTCTGCCTCAAGGTAGAACAGTAAAAAACATTAGAAAACAACTGCAGTGAATACTATACTATAGTGTAAACACGTTTTATCCACCAGTACAGTGCTTTATTTGTATCCATGCCTGAAGAAGGGGCCTGTGTGCCCTGAAAGCTGGCACCAAATATAATTTTTCTGGTTAGCCAATAAAGGTATCAATCCTTAAGCACTTTTGTAGTTTTTACACAAAAGTATTTACATCAGATTTTTGATTTTTCCTGGCTAACACAGGAGCGCAGAACGGCGGCTTCTCGAACGAAGGCCGGCGCCGAACAAAGGTGCCTGAGATCTCAGGGTAGGAGGAGTAAAGAGGCTACCGGGGCATGGTAACTACTTTACAAAATTTACATATTAGGGCAATAAAGATTTCAAAAAGATAGCGGGGCGTGAGGATTAGCTTTAAAAAGGGCTATCCTCACGTCCCATACATGCACCTACCACCCGTTCTACCTTTATAGGTAGAATCATATTGGTAGGTTCCCTTTAAGAGGTAGATTTCATTTAACCACATTGGTCTTTTCCTGTTCCTATTATGCTTATTCCCATATGGTTTATGTCTTTCACATGCCATTTTAGAATATTTCATTGCTTTTATTAATGAGAACATTGTCCTAGTTTATGCCCTCAAGGTCCTCCCTTACCTGTAAATATTACCTGTCATGGGTGCTCCTGTGACCCATATGCCTCCTTGTGCCCCCTCATGCCAGCAGCAACCTCACTTACCTAGCCGTACTCTAGCGATGGTCTCCTCGCTTCAGTGTGCGCGTTCCCACCCTCCTAGGGTGTATGCTAATTGGCGCTGGCCACCTGAGAACCTATAAATGCCCAGCCTCTTACTGTGACCTCTGTCAGATATTTGTGCTTCTATGTCTGAGAGAAAGCTTTGTTCCATGCCCTTCGTGATTATCCTGATTTCCCGCTGTGACTTCAATTCCGTTCCTGACTTCGCTCCTGTGCCCCCTGTCCTGACCTACCGCTATGTCCCCAACTCTGATCCTGTACTGCTTGTTTCCACCTTCTGCCTGTCCCCAACCATGCTTCTGCCTCATCACTTTGTAACGCGCCTTGGCCGCCACCACGGACAAAGTTGCGCCTGCGGATCGACCTGGTGGGACCACACAGCAGCAAGTCCAAACTGCTTTGCGGCGGGCTCTGTTGAAAACCGGGTGCCACTTATACTCCGCTCCCAGGTGTTGGCTTACGTCTTCGTCTGCCGTGGTCCAATGGGTTCACTACGGGTGCCTGATATTGCCCTTCTAAAGTTTAGAGTTTCTGTTGCCCCTCTTCTAAAATTCATATTGAAGAATAATTTGAAGTGAATGATGTTATGGTCATTATTACCCAGATGACTCTCATCCTTTAATTTTCATACACTGCCAGGTCCAGGAGTGCCCCCCTATTGTTGGGCCTTGTACCAATTGTGACAGGTAATTGTCTTTGGTGAATGCCAAAAACCTTATGCCTTTGTAGGACCTACAAGTCCTACAAACCTTCTGCCCTTCAGACTATTTAAGGGGTGGTTAAAGTCCCCCATGATGAGTACTTCAGCATGCTTTAAGCTGCCTCTATTTGACTTATCAGAAGATCCTCTTCTGCCTCCATTATATTTGAAGGCATACAACCCCTAGTAACATTTTATCCCAGTTTTTCCCAACCCTTATCTCCAACCATAACAACTCACCAATATCATTGCTCAAGACGAGTATGGGGTATGTTGTTGTACCAAGTATTGGGGCCACTTTTTTAAAAATAAATTTATTAAATGTAAGCTGTCACCAGGGACCTCATTTTCACTATAGACAGGTTGCAGAAGCCCTTTACAGCTGCATTGCAAATATGCCTTTCTGCTTTCTCTTAAGATTTGCATTACAATATAATTGTGTAATTAATTTTCCTGAGGTGCCACATTGTATATGACTATGCACCTTGCCATAAATCATATTTTTATCTGGAACATGTATTAACTACATTCCCCTAAAGCGCTGGTGAATCTTCTTTGGAAAGCGCTTGTGCCTGGAGTCCGTGGGGCTTTTGTCGGTCCATGTGCTTGGGGGTTAATTACCCAGGAGGTGAGCTATACTGTTTGGGATTTTCTTTTTTGCAAATATAATTGTGTATTATAACTTACCTTGCACCCTGACAGAATCTTCTGTGTAGTCCCAGCTCCCCCCTGCTGCTCCTTTACAGAGCTCACAGCCACAGTGGGAGAGGGAGGAGCTCTACAGGAGCACAAAGGTTGGGGCTGAGAGTGCAACTATCCCTGTGACAGAGGATTCTGGCAGGGTGCAAGGTAAGTTATAATATACAATGATATTGTAATTCTGCTTAGAGAAAGCAGAAAGGCATATTTGCAATGGAGCTGTAATGGGCTTCTTTAATCTGTCTTTAGTGAAAATTAGGTCCCTGGTCACAGCTTCCCTTTAATGACCTTTTAGTGGGTTTAAACAGGCACGTTTCAATATTTGCAGATGATACTAAGCTGTGTAAAGAAATTAATACTGAGGCCGATATAGCATTACAGGGGGATTTGTGGAAGCTGGAGAAATGGGCAGAGAAATGGTTGATGAGGTTTAATGTACAATTATATTCTAAACAGTCAATTTATAAGAGTCAAGTGCATAAAAAGGACATAGAAGAACCGATCAACCAAGATTATTAGGGGAATGGGGGGGGACTAGTGTACAATGACATATTACAAAATGTGGGGTTATTCAGTTCAGAAAAAAGACGGCTGAGGGGAAACCTCATTACAATGTGCAAATACCTGAATGGGCAGTACAAACATCTTTTCAAAGATCTCTATTTTTATACCTAGGCCTGTGGCCTGTACAAGGGGACATCTTCTACGCCTAGAGGAACGGCAGTTCTACCATTGCCATAGTCGGGAATTCTTTACTGTAAGAGCAGTGAGACTATGGAACTCTCTGCCACAAGAGGATGTTATAATGGACTCTTAGGACATGTTCAAGAGAGGCCTGGAGAGCAAAAATATCACGGGTTTAGGTGGAAAGAAAATTTGTTTAATTCTTAAAGGTTGGACTTGATGGACTTTTTCAGCCCCATATACTATGAATAAATACAACACCAATACAATAATAGTAGTGCCATTAAAAGGACTAAACAAGCTCAGTCCCTTTCCCAAACTATATTTTTTTAAACAAAAGTATGCCCTTATGGAGCACTTTACAGCACTCTTGCAGTCCTTGCTTCACTCTGCATCCTTACTTGCAGTCAATTACCGATGGAGATTCTCTGAATTATCCCAGGGGACTTCTTGAGGGACTTGAATTAGTTTGTGATGTTACAAAGATGCAATATTCTAGAAATCACAGACTTGGAATAACCAATTTCTCGTGCTATGGCTGATCATTCCTCTGGCCTTCATCTGGACAACCTGCTGACAGAGGGTTTCTTAGACTTTGGAGCGTCACACCATTTGTAATAGTAAGGTGCGCGTCGGATGCATGGAGAGGGCTCACGGGCTGCATATTGCAGCAGTAAGGAAAAACACTTTTATATAATGAGCAAACATAGCAAACCAAAACATACCTAATAAAACATTAGGTTAAGTCCAGGTTATGCACATCTGTTGAACCGTAACAAAGTCCTGCATACAAAAGATATAGTCAGTAGCGATGGAAAGGAATATTTTTATAAATAAAACATCATAATCCTAGTATGGCACTTGATGTTTTTTCTTTCAATCTTTTAAATTTATTTTTCCTAATAAATCGTTAAAAGAGTGAGCTCTTATGGAATGGAGCAAGAACAAAACTAAAAAAAATACATTGCATCCTCAAAGGTAAAATTGTGTGCAACCTTAAGAAGAAAATGACCAAATCATTTTAAAGTGACGGAGGCCCCATTTTCAAACTGGTGGGGCCCTCCCCACAATTTTTTCAATTACGTAAATGTTGCTAGCAATGAATCTATAGACAGCTCACCATTAAAATAACAAAATAATAAAATTTAACTTACTTTCTTCTCCTCCCCTGATGTGCAACACGCCCTCTTACTCTTCTCAGGGTCACACAGTAGGTGTTCTCCTTAAGGAAACATTGCCAATTAAGGCCACCTTAAAGGCGTGTGGAGATTTAAAGCCATAGATGCTCCACTAGGGAATTCTTAAGGGGACTGCCTTTCAAGGTAGCAAAAGGAGGTATTGTTTTCCATTTAACTCCTTGGAAAACTTATTTGCATTCTTCCCAGAATTCCCTAGTGGAGCATCTATGGCTTTAAATCTCCACACGCCTTTTAAGGTGGCCTTAATTGGCAATGTCTCCTTAAGGAGAACACCTACTGTCTGACCCTAGTCAATAGCCTCTCACATAGCCAAATCAGTTCCCTACGCTGTACTGAGGAGACCCAACCAGGTCGAAACAGTGCTGTCTACAGTTGGGAGTCTGTTCCTTATGGAATAGATATACTGGTTTGGCTTAATTCCACATCATGTTTTTAGACTTCTGTAGGTCATACTGGATATTAAGGGGTCTGCCTTTCAAGGTAGCAAAAGGAGGTATTGTTTTCCATTTAACTCCTTGGAAAACTTATTTGCATTCTTCTCTTACTCTTCTATCAGTCAGACATCTGGCACTGGCATCTCAGTGATGTGATGTCCCTGGATGCTGATGTCTACTGTGCTCCTCAAACTACGGCAGTGCAGCAAGCATATTTTTCCCTCACTCTGTCATAGCCACAAGTATGTTGGGTGGATCCAGGTCTGCCTCCAGCTACTGACTGGTTCTCTGAGTTGGCTGCGGTTTAACAGCCGGATCAAAAGAGCCAAGGTGTCAGACCAAATTCAATCCCTACACATATAGGGGGCAATTTGGGTGGCCAAAATTACCTACACTATAACCCATCATTGGTTAGTGGGAGCCCTTTACAACCTTTACCCCTGAACAGTACTACTTCTAAATGCAAGGGTTTGGCATTTTAAATAGTAAGGAGAACTTTCATTCTTCTCTGTAGAAATTTATCATATTTTTCAGTGACCTAATTACCTAGTGTGTGGGCCTAAGGTGGGTGGATAGTCCACACTTTATTTGAGACTTGTAGTGCTACCTGTGTTGGTGATATATTCCTCTAGGGCGGCCAACTTGAGCAAGAGAACTAAACAGACGCCATTACAGGTCTGGTCTGGGGGGGGGGTATGGTGCCCACTCAGAAGCTATAGAGTTTAATGTTTTAATTCAGCTATTTTTCTTATTTAAACTGTTGTTTGCCTTATACATTGTCCTTGGCCTCTATGTTGTTTTTTAATTTGTTTTGGTTATCAAGAAGTTTCTGGAGACATTCTATGTACATGTAAACATGTTTACGAACAAGGCCTCTTTCACAGAATGTGCTGGTAAATTCATTATGGCATTACAGTATTCTTATCTCCTTCTTCATGCCCCCAATGCAGTTTTTTCTGTCTGTAATATTATGCATTTGAGAGGTTAAACGATAGAGAACATCTTTACATACACTAAGAGACTGGCGTGTGTCTTGGCTTTGTTCTCTCCTCCTGGTACCGGGAGCCATGAAATATTTAATTTGAAAGCCACCTGTACAACATGAAGTAAGGACTGTTTTGAGTCCTAGATAAAAATCTCTAACACCTGTGCTTTCTGTATAAATCTATTGTGTGTACTGTATTGTCTAGTGTGCCCTTAAGGCAATTAAATATAAAATTCAACCTCCGTTGCTCTTGTATTTCATATACATGCTGCCGGGTTGGTTCCTCACCCTACATAATCTGGTTACGGACCAGGCTTACTTCAAAGTAGAACTGGGTTCAGGGTTGTGATTCATTGTTGTGCCATATCCGGAAGTTGTGTGGACAACTTTAAATCAATACCTGCGCCTCTCAGAACCCGTGCATTCTGAGAGTGTCTAAAAAGGATAATTAATAGAGATGAGCGAACACACTCGTCCGAGCTTGATGCTCGTTCGAGCATTAGCGTACTCGTAACTGCTTGTTGCTCGGACGAATACTTCGCCAGCTCGAGAAAATGGCATCTCCCGCCGTTTTGATTTTTGGCTGCCAGAAACAGAGCCAATCACAAGCCAGGAGACACTGCACTCCACCCAGCATGACGTGGTACCCTTACACGTCAATAGCAGTGGTTGGCTGGCCTGATCAGGTGACCCTGGAATAGACTAGCCCCTGCCCGCGCTGCTCGGATCATTCTCTGTCTGGATGCCGTTAGGGAGAGAGTTGCTGCTGCTGCAGGGATAGCGTTAGGGTGTAATATTAGCTTACTGTTAGGCAGGAGTGAGTCTACAAGAACCCAACACCCCTTGTTAGGGCTACAATAGCGTTATATTTTATTTTTTTTTGTTTGCACCAGTAGTGCAGCTAGTACCATGTTGTGAGGAATTTGCAGGGAGACTTGTGAACGTTATATTTAGCTCTTAGTGACACACATATCCATCTCAAACACCTAAGTGGGACAAATTATTAGGGGTTTGATTGAATTAGGCACAGTCTGACGATTTTTTTTTTTTTTTTTCAAAACTTAAAGTGACTTAAAATCCAGTTGTGTGCTGTCAGTGTAGGTTAGAAACTAGGCATACAAGAACACAACTGGCTTTCTTAGGCCTACAATAGCGTTATACATATATTTTGTTGATTTGCTTGTGGCTGGCCTTGCTGGCACTAGTAGTGCACCTAGTACCATATTGTGAGGAATTTGCAGGGAGACTTGCGAACGTTATATTTAGCTCTTAGTGACACACATATCCATCTCAGACACCTAAGTGGGACAAATTATTAGGGGTTTGATTGAATTAGGCACAGTCTGCTTTTTCTTTTCTTTTTTTTTTTTTCAAAACTAAAAGTCATCAGGCACAGCACAAAATCCTTAAATACCTTATCTTCATGTTGCTGAAGTTAGGGACTCGGCACGCAGCCCGCCATGCCCAGAATCTAGAACTACTCCACCATAATTAGTATACTACCACAAAGAAACGGAGTTACAGCGTTCTTATAAAATCAATACATATAATCTTTATTATACACAAAAGACAACACAAAATTGTATTGTCATAGATTAAAACAATATGATTGTGCAGAGGAAATCCAAAACAAAAAAAGGTCCGGAGAGACAAATGTCCACATGGATGTACGACAGGGTATACAAGTTCAATATGAATCACACCTCAGTATTAAGTAAAAAGACAAGTGTCCTACCCATTATACGTAGTCTGTGGCTGCCTCCCAGACACCCCGTTTCGCCCACGCTTCTTCAAATCCTGTTGTGTGCTGTCAGTGTAGGTTAGAAACTAGCCATAGCAATAGGGTAGCATTGTTTTCTTAAAAAAAACAAAAGCAGAAAAAAAAACAAAAAAGACAAAAAAAGTTTACACTTTAATTTTGAAAATGTTGAACCCGAGGGCTAGGGGTAGAGGACGAGGGCGTGGGCATCCTACTACTGCAGGGGTCAGAGGCCGTGGTCCTGGGCGGGTGAGACACCACCTGCTGATGAGGGAGCAGGGGAATGCTGCAGAGCTACACTCCTTAGGTTCATGTCTGAAGTTACTGGGACCCTTGGTAGAGCACTGTTGAGGCCAGAACAGTGCGAACAGGTGATGTCGTGGATTGCGGACAATGCTTCTAGCCATTTGTCCACCAGTCAGTCTTCCACGCAGTCCACCCATATTACCGAAATCAGCACTCCTCCACCTCAGCCTCCTTCCCCCCAGTCTGCCCCCTCCCAGGGAAATTTGGCATTTGAACCGGCATACTCTGAGGAACTGTTTTCTGGACCCTTCCCAGAGTCACAAACCACTTGTCCGGTTGCTGCTGAGCTCTTTTCTGATGCCCAGGTTTTCCACCGGTTGCAGTCTGTGGGCGATGATGACATTGTTGACGTAGTGGAAGAAGTGTGCAAAGAGGTGTCGGACGATGTGGAGACACGGTTGTCAGACAGTGGTGAAGTTGTTGTCAGGGCAGGAAGTCCGAGGGGGGAGCAGACTGAGGGATCGGAGGAATCGTAGGGATGATGAGGTGACAGACCCAAGCTGGGTTGATTAGGCCGGTGAACACAGGTTCTGCAGCGAGTCCTCAGAGAACAGGTGAGAAGAGGAGTGGTGGGGCCAGACGGAAGAGGCAGGGCCAGAGCTGGGCATCAGCGCCAAATGTTATCATAGTGAAGCTCCCCATGGTGAGGGCTAGATTTTGGAAGTCTGGAGGTTCTTTAAAGAAAACACCGGGGATAACAGGACTGTGGTGGCAACCTTTGCCATACACCAGGATCAGCAGGGTTCCACCACTACCAGCTAACCACCACCATTATGCGCAGGCATTGAATGCTAACACCCCACTCAATGGAAGAACAAGGCCGTTCATCTCCGGCCGGGCACACACCTGCTCCTTCCCTTTGTCACCTGCTGCCTCTGCTAGTCAGCCCCCTGCCCAGGACCCCGGTCCAAAACACCTCCCGTGCGAAACCATACCTTTGCTCCATGATCCCTCCACAGCATCCACCAATGTTCTCCATGTGCAGTGCTAGCTTTCCATACCAGGCGCTGGAGCGCAAGAGGAAGTACAGTCAACCCACCCACATGCCAAGCCCTCAACGTCCACATCTCCAAACTGCTTAGCCTGGAGATGCTGCCTATAGGATGGTACAGACCGATGCCTTTCGCAACACTATGGCGGCGGCTGCCCCTCGGTATTCGGCTCCCCAGCTGCCACTACTATTTCCCAATGTGCTGTCCCAGCCCGGCACCAGCACGTGTCAGAACAACATCATCCGTTCCCGACCAACGTTTTCTGACAAGGTCACCCTGATCACGGACACGTGACGATGCTGCCGGGCAGGGCCACTATATATCGCTGACGGCACATTGGGTTACTTGGTGGAGGCTGGGACTGATCTGACCCTGGGGCTGGTCATAACTGCCGATGCGAGGATTGCGGGGCCTACCTCGGTGCCATTTCTCTCGGCCTACTATGCCTCCTCCTCCTCCCACCCCTACCTTCTCCAATTACCATCCGTGGGCATGGTGCCAGTCAGTCGGTATCTCTAGCACAGCAACAGTGCCGTCGCTAAGTGAGCTAGCGATAAAAGGCACACCGCCCAAGAGCTATTACAGCCTGAAGCCAGGCATGGTTTGTGTGTGACAACGGCCGTAACCTGGTGGCGGCTCTGCCAACTCGGCAGACTGACACATGCACCATGCCTGGCCCATGTGTTAAATCTCATATTCAGCGGTTCCTCAAGACATACCCTATCGTCTGATATTTGCTCACGAAGGTGTGCGCCGCAGCGCGCGCTTGCTCCTACCTGCTGCTCACCGACTTTGTGCGACGTGCCCACGAGGTGAATTCAACATAACCATGTTATCCAGAGTTTACCAGCAGCCGCAGAGCGATGGTTAGACTGCCAGATGTCAACTTCCACCAGAACTGGTAGTCAGGTCAGTCAGCTTCCTCAAGTCTACAATGAGGATGGACGTGGATGTTCTGATATCTGTCAGGTGCTGAGAACTTTTGATGAGGACAACACAATGGTCAGCGGCCAATGCCACCATCATCAGCCTCACCATTCCTGCTGCTTGGCCTGTTGGAAAAAACTCTCTGGTCAGCATGAGTCAGAAGCTTTGCGCTCGTCACAAGAGACGGTGGAAGAAGATTCCCTGTGATAGTAAAGCAACCCTCAGGTCTGTTCTCTCAGCGCATATCGGAGGTGGTGGAGGATGATGAGGAGGAAGAGGAGGAGAATGTTGGCGAGACAGAAGAGGGGGACCATTGCTCAGTCCTTCACTGTTCAGACGTGTATGGGCAGAAGAAGAGGAGTTGAGAGGAGGAGGAGGAATGGACAGTCAGGCCAGTCGACGGGAGTGAATCTTGCACGTTGGGACTCTGGGCGCAAATGGCAGATTCATGCTAGGCTGCCTATCCCGTGACCTCGCGTTCAAAGAATTTTATTCAGCACCGATTACTGGGTATTCACTCTCCTGGAACCCACGGTATACAAGCAAAATCTTTCCACTCTCATCCCTGGAGAGGAGGAAAGGGGAGTGTAGAATGCAGTGAAATACCAGCAGGCCCTGGTGCACAAGCTGAAAACAGTATTTCCCTTCTGACGCGCGGAGAGGGCTTCCTCTGCGGGACAAAGTAGCGAGGGAGATAGGCGAGCAGGCAGCTTGTCCAACAATGGCAGGGGTACGCTTTACAAGGCCTTTGCGAGTTTTATGCCACCCCAGCAAGACACACTGTAACCTGTCCCCAGTCTCGGCAGAGATAGGGCTGATCTTTACAGAAGATGGTGAGGGAGTACGTAGGCTGACCATACCATCGTCCTAAATGATCACACAGCTCCCTACAACTACTGGGTTTCAAAGCTGGACTGTGGCACGAACTGGCGCTGTACGCTTGGAGGTTCTTGCCTGCCCTGCCGAAAGCGTGTTGTCTGAGCGGGTTCTCAGTGCAGCTAGTGGCATCATCACCGATAAGCGTGAAAGAAGCTCAACCTGAATAATGTATGCACTCCTCCTCCTCATTTTCCTCCTTCTCCTCCTCTTTGTAACACTAAAGCAGAGGAAACTGGCTATTTTTGCAGGGCCAACTGGCTCTAGCTATAGTACTCTATGTATTAATTTTTCTGGAGGGCCATCTACCCCGGTCCTCTGTTTAAAAAATTCTGGGACTGCCACATCAGGCACCAATGTATTGATTTTTCTGGAGGCACCACCTACTGCTCCTCTGATTTGAAAACTTTTTTGGACTGCCACAGACAGGCATAATCCAAATTTAATTTGTCTCCATAGCAGCCACACCGCTTGTCTTTTATAGCTGCTCCATACTCTGTCCCCCGTAGCAAACGAGCGTGTGTCAGGCAGAATTTTGGGTTGTTTTCATGGCTTCCACGTCAAACTTGTTAACTTTGTCGCCCCCTGCCTGTGTGTTTCCACAAATAATCTGGCAAGCTTTTCAGTCATTTACCGATAATTATTTCACACGCTTCTTCTTGCGCATACTGATTACATTTCCCTCACCCGCCATTACCCAAACTTAAAGAACAGACTACACTTGATCTTATACAAAAGGTTCTTAGAAGTGCTGTTTGGGGAGGAAGCGAGAGAAAGGGGCTTGGACAGGCGCAAAGCTCGCCTGGCAGCGGCCACCAGCTCCATCCCAAGATCCAACTAACATAGTTATATACTGCCCACACCTTTAATATCTACTACTACTTTTACTGCCTCCATACATCGTCCCCTTATCAAACCAGCTGTGTCAGGCAGAATTTTCGGGTGTTTCAACCAGAGACATAATGGAACTAACTCGGCACATCTGTCGCGCCATGCTGGAGACCTGAATTGCAATCAGCAGCGCAATATGGACTGCCCCATACTGTCGCTCTTAATCATGGAACCATTTCCGAAAAAAACTATTAAAAAAATAAACCGCTATGGCTATTCCATTATTCTAGGTGAAATGTTCAAGCAACCCAGCCTGCTTTGAAAATTATAGATTTTGTGGTGGGGAGGAGCCGAGAGACAGGGGCTTGGACAGGAAAAGCTCACCTGGCAGCGGACCGCCAGCTCACCATCCCAGATTAGGCAGCCTCAGGCATCCATGCATACTGCCCCTGCTGTTTCCTGTCCATTTCGCCTCCATGATTCTCCACAGCGTCCACCAATGTCTCCATGTGCAACTTTCAACTGTCTCACTAACCCCAACGCGGAGCGCGAGAGCATATCAGAGCACATCATCCCCTATCAAAAGAGCTGTGTCCGGCCAGTTTGAGGGTTTCACCAGAATACATAATGGAACCGGCCATCTGGTCGCTCGCCATGTGGAGACCGTGACGTTTCAATCACGAAGCAATATGGATGCCACCATACTGTCGCTCTTAATCAGAAGTCGTCTCCATGGCTGCCTCCACATGTTGTCCCCTTATCAAAAGAGCTGTCTCAGGTCATTTTTCGGTGTTTCACCAGATACGTTATGGAACTTGGTCACACGTCGCCACACCGATCTGTGTATTGACTAAATATACTGTCAACCTTTGTTCACATAGGAAAATCATTCAGCGCTTTTGCTCACCCCTCCTTTGGTTCCTCTCTGCCACCCATTCGTTGAAGCTGAGTCCATTTAGGGTATCGCCATGACACCTCTAGCCTGCCGCTGCTGCCGCTGCCTTGCCCATGCCATCTTGGCTATAGTGTCAGGTCAATTATTGGATGTTTTAGATGCCATCTAGCCTCATTCGGTCACTCTGTCATCGCCATGCTGTTGCCCTAATTTGGCATAATAGTGCGATTAAAGCAGCTCAGAGGCATTCATGCATGGCTGTCCCTGTCTCTTTCCTGTCCATTTCCGTGGTGGTTCCATCATTTTCGGGTTTCCAGGTGTTTGGCCAAGCTTCCCTTTGCAGACCTTGGTTCCTTGAAAATTACTTCAATGGGGTTTGTTATTCGAGACTAGCACTCGCAGCATCGGGAAAAGTTTGTCTCGAAAACGATGCACCCAGCATTTTAGTGCGTGCTGCTCATCTCTAATAATTAAGTGACCTTGCGTATCTTCAGGGGTCCGAAATGTCACGGTTAGCTCACAATTATACTTGAGATTTACCACCCCTCAGCTTAAAACACCAAAATTGGGCGACATCGTGGTCGAGTGGGTAGCCTTGCAGCGCTGGGGTCCTGGGTTCAAATCCACCCATGTCAACTCCTGCAAAAACAGGGGGGAGGGGGGGGGGGGGAGTTGTGAGTTCTCGTCTGTGTCGCGTGGTTTCTTCTGGGTCTTCCAACACTCCAGATAACATATTGTTAGGTTGTAGATTGTGAACCCCATGGGGACAGAGACCAATTGGCATATGCCTTCGTGCAGCACTGGTAATCAGTAGGACGCTAATAAATAAAGACTTATTTTTATTATTATTAAATGTTGAGGCTCATGTGATGGAGCACCACTGCATATCAAACCAGGTTTGACTGCTATTGCCTTTAAATGCATCCGGCAAAGGTCGCATCTGTGGCATATGATGGCAACCACCAATGGCAGCTATGGGAGGCAATGATCATTGGCTATGGCGAGTCTTGAAAAAGTTTCTATTAGCATGCACAGGGTCTGTCGGATTGGACCGATACAGATCATGGCCATAGATATTACATATAACGGTGATGTAGCGATCAGCCCACTGGGGGCGTAGGCCTAAAAAACCTGTAAAAAAAAAGTACATAAAAAGAGAAACAAAGAAAAACTAAAGTTCAAATACCCCCCCAATCCAATATGAAAATAAAAATAAAATAAAAAACATTAATCACAAACATGTAGGTTTCTGCTACAACCACACACGGGATGAGTGGACCAGAGTCTTGCCCTCAGCGGAATTTAAATGATAGCAGTTCCCTGTTGGGTAATGTTTAACTGTTATTGTTTTAGGTTTAACATGCTTCATAAGAATGTATACAATTCTGTAGGAATCAACTGATTTGGTCCCTGAATTGAAAGTGGAACTATGGTGGACCTATGCTGTACAAAGGGGACCCAAATGATGCCAATGAGATAACTCCAAGACCTTCCCCCTTTTCCCTCCCCCTTATCCCATCCTTAACCTTTATAGGTCTTTGACTACTGTTTGTTTTGGGTGCCCATGGAAGGTCTTATCGTATAGGCTCAGTTTCACACTACCATTCATATTTCCATTTATAGCAGTCGACTTAAAAGTTAAAAAATTGGAAATTGAATGGATCTGTTGAACATCAAATGCAATTTTTATGTCATCCATGCATCTGTAGACAGTCATATGTTATTCTTTTGTTTTTTTGAGAGCATAAAAAAATGCGTTGAGAAAAAACCAACAGATGGATGTCTAATGACCATAACAGATGACATTAAAAATTCTTTTTTTCAGTTTTCCCGAGAATATAACCCTGTCACAAAGGCTAAAATCACCTTAGGAAAGTTAAGGTACAATTATGAGACCACTTGCACAAGAAATCACCATAGGATAATTACATCATCCAGTGATGCAAAAATAGAGAGAAATTTCCCAGTAAAAAGGTATCCCTTCCCTTAAAGGCGGAGAACACAACCTTCACACAGCACACAAGTGGAGCTATTCAATTCCTCCTCCACGGCATACTCTGAGGAACTGTTTTCTGGACCCTTCCCACAGTCACAAACCACTTGTCCGGTTGCTGCTGAGCTCTTTTCTGATGCCCAGGTTTTCCAGCGGTCGCAGTCTGTGGGTGATGATGACATTGTTGACGTAGTGGAAGAAGTGTGTAAAGAGGTGTCGGACGATGAGGAGACACGGTTGTCAGACAGTGGTGAAGTTGTTGTCAGGGCAGGAAGTCCGAGGGGGAGCAGACTGAGGGATCGGAGGATGATGAGGTGACAGACCCAAGCTGGGTTGATAGGCTGGGTGAACACAGTGCTTCTGAGACAGAGGCGAGTCCTCAACGAGAACAGGTTGGAAGAGGCAGTGGTGGGGCCAGACGGAGAGGTGCATCAGCGCCAAATGTTTCACGTAGTGAAGCTCCCATGGCGAGGGCTAGATTTTCAGAAGTCTGGAGGTTCTTTAAAGAAACACCGGATGACCGACGGACTGTGGTGTGCAACCTGTGCCACACCAGGATCAGCAGGGGTTCCACCACTACCAGCTTAACCACCACCAGTATGCGCAGGCATATGAATGCTAAACACCCCACTAAATGGAACCAAGGCCGTTCACCTCCGGCCGGGCACACCACTGCTCTTTCCCCTGTGTCACCTGCTGCCTCTGCTAGTCAGCCCCCTGCCCAGGATCACGGCTCAAACACCTCCCGTGCGAAAACCATACCTTTGCCTCATTGATCCTCCACAGCATCCACCAATGTCTCCATGCACAGCGCTCAGCTTTCCATACCCCAGATGCTGGAGCGCAAGAGGAAGTACAGTGCAACCCACCTACATGCCCAAGCCCTCAATGTCCACATCTCCAAAATGCTTAGCCTGGAGATGCTGCCCTATAGGCTGGTAGAGACCGAGGCCTTTCGCAACCTCATGGCGGCGGTCGCCCCTCGGTATTCGGTCCCCAGCCGCCACTACTTTTCCTGATGTGCTGTCCCAGCCCTGCACCAGCACGTGTCAGACAACATCAACTGTGCCCTGACCAACGCCGTTTCTGACAAGGTCCACCTGACCACGGACACGTGGACGAGTGCTGCCGGGCAGGACCACTATATATTGCTGACGGCACATTGGGTTAACTTGGTGGAGGCTGGACCGAGTCTGACCCTGGGGCTGGTCATATACTGCCGATGCCGAGGATTGTGGGGCCTACCTCGGTCCAGGTCTCTCAGGTCTACTATGCCTCCTCCTCCTCCCACCCCTGGCATGGCGCCATCAGTCGGTAGCTCTAGGCACAGCAGCAGTGCCGTCGCTAAGCGACACCAGGCGGTGCTCAAACTGCTGAGCTTAGGCGATAAAAGGCACACCGCCCAAAAGCTATTACAGGGCATCACGGCGCAGACTGATCTGTGGCTGGCACCGCTGAACCTGAAGCCAGGCATTGTGTGTGACAACGGCCGTAACCTGGTGGCGGCTCTGCAACTCGGCAGACCCATGTGTTAAATCTCATAGTTCAGCGGTTCCTCAAGACATACCCCAATTTGTGTGATTTGCTCACGAAGGTGCGCCGCATCTGTGCGCATTTCAGGAAGTCCAACACAGATGTTGCCACTTTCAGGGCAGCGCAACGCCGCCTCCAACTGCCCTGCAACATGCCCACGAGGTGGAATTCAACAGTAACCATGTTATCCAGAATTTACCACCAGCGCAGAGCGATTGTAGACTGCCAGATGTCAAATTCCACCAGAACTGGTAGTCAGTCAGCTTCCTCAAGTCTACAATGAGGAGTGAACGTGGATGTTTGATATCTGTCAGGTGCTGAGTAACTTTGAGGAATCAACACAGATGGTCAGCGGCGATGCCGCCATCATCAGCCTCACCATCCCGCTGCTTGGCCTGTTGAAAAACTCTCTGGTCAGCATGAAGTCAGAAGCTTTGCACTCGTCACAAGAGACGGGGGAAGAATATTCCCTTGTTGATAGCCAAAGCACCCTCAGGTCTGTTTCTCAGCGCATATTGGAGGTGGTGGAGGAGGATGAGGAGGAAGAGGAGGAGAATGTTGGCGAGACAGAAGTGGGGAGCATTGCTCAGTCCTTCACTGTTCAGCGTGTATGGGCATATAATCACTTATTGCATCATGTTACGTTTTAGCAAGTGGGCTACAGAGCAATTAGTAACTGTGTGGTAATCTATTTTGCATAGAACACTCACCGGCCACCTTATTAGGTACATACCTGCTAGTAACAAGTTGGACCCCCTTTTGCCTCCAACTCTCCTCATATTGTCTTTTGGTGCGCATAGATTCCACATGTGCTGGAAGCATTCTCAAAGATTTTGGTCCATAGTTGGACATGATGGCATCACACAGTTTGCCTGGCAGATTTGTACGGCTGCACTCCACTGATGTCGAATCTCCCCGTTCCACCACATTCCCAAAGTGCGACTCTATTGTGGGATTGAGACTGGTGACTGTGGAGGCCAGTTTTGAGTGTACCAGTGAACTCATGTGTCATGTTCAGAAACCAGTCTGAGATGATTCCCGCTTTTGACATGGCACATTATCCGGCTGAAAGTAGCCATCCGATGTTGGTTACATTGTGGGTCATAAAGGAGATGTGTGACATGGTCAGTCAACCATAACTCAGTAGGCTGTTGGCGTGTTGCTTCAATTTTGTACCTTAATGCCAAAGAGTGCCAAGAAATATTCCACACACCATGACACCGACTACCACCTGGATCACCTGAAACTCATTGATCACCAGCATGGGAGGATGGCTCCATGCTTTCTTTGGTTTACGCCAAATTTCTGACACCCTACCATCCGATAGATAGCGCAGAATCAAGACTCTATCATGACCCAATGCAAACGTTTTTTTCCAATCTTCTCCTGTCTCCAATTTTCGATGAGCTTGTGCAAATGTAGCCGCCTCGTTTCCTGTGTCTTAGCTGAAAGGAGTGCACCCGTGGCCAGGCATAGCCCGCCATGGGTACTCTGTGCGCCGGGGCCCCCACCACATCCTGGCCCTCACAGAAGCGCCTGCTACGCCATGCAAGCGATCCGCCGCCTGTGACAGAAAAAGAAGGCCCGGGAACCCCATGGGGGCTATTGCCCGCCATTTAGGCCTACTGGGGGGCAACCGGGTCTTGGTCCCTGACGGCGGCTGTATGCTTTCGGCGGTGGTGGCCGCTATGTGATGCTGCAACTAATAGTCGTAGTGGACCCACCATAAAGAGTTCCCGTGAAGTGTGCGATTGGTGGGCTTATACAATTTGATCAAATGTAACTAGAAAACCTCGAGTTCAATTATTATGTCGGCCTAGCGGCTTAGATCATGTGTGTTGTGGATTGGTGCGGGGGTACCATTCTTTTTGCTCTCTTCTCTCTCCACATGCTTGATTTATATAGTCTATCCCTTCATTTATATTTTGTTTTGTCCTGGACCAGGAGCATCTGCCGCCCCATATCGAAAAACCGCAGGTGTTTTTAAATTTATGTGGGAGAACGTGCATATAAAAGGGTTCCGGCCGACTTCCTCTCAGCCAAGTGTCTGGTAGACGACATGTGAACGTGAGTATTTCAACACCTTTCACGACTGGTTGAGCTCCTTTTTCCTGTTCCATGGTGCACGTGTTGGCATGGCATCCGCCGCTTCTGTGGTGCGGTGCATGGTGTGTGGTCCGGGGGCCCCCACCCCCCCCCCCCGTGTGGGGGGGGAAGCCCCCCCCCAAAATGGGGTCTATCCCGCCAGTATGGGTACTGGGGGCAACCGGGTCTTGGTCCCTTCCAGCGCTGTGCTGCGGCGGTGTGACGCCATGTGATGCTGCACATGGGTCGTGCTGCTTAGGGACGCTCACATAAGAGGTCACCGTGAAGTGGTTGGTGGTGGGCTTATACACTTTGATCAAAATGTAACTAGAACCGGAGATCGAGTTGCAATTATATACTGTAGCCTAGCGGGCCTTAGATCATTGTGTGATGTGTTGGGAATTGCGGTCCAGTTCTTTTTTACTCCGTGGCTCCTCCCCATGTCTTAACGGGTTGCAAATGATTATTTCTCTTTTGACACGCGGAATACAGTGGGACCGTCGAAATGATTATAAACCATACATCCCCCCTTATCTTAAGAACATTACAGTTTACATTTTTGTAGGAAGTTCAATGTGAAAAGCTCTAGAAAGCCTTTATTGTAAAAAAAAAAACAAATAAAACCGCCAACTACAATAGGGTCCAATAACAGGGTATTTACCTACTATCTTGAATGTTTATTGAAATGGTTCAAGCATTGGTACTATGGTGTGCGAGTTCCTTAGTAAATATGTGGTCCTGGAACTGATGTTTCTTCAGAAGATTCTATTAACTGACTGAAAGTTAAAAAAAAACCTGTTACGCAGCCAACTAGTCTATATATTTGATTGTTCAAATCCTAACAGTTTTTTGCAATATCCTTGTTATACATGGTCCCCAATACTGGAATAGCAATATTGTGCCCCATGATGTTCTGATGTGTGATGTGTTAAGGGCACTACTGTCCTTGAGTGAGGAAATCTATTCTCTCTCGTTTTGATACTATTTTTTTTTCTTCTTCTTTGTTACGCAAGGTTTATGTGCACTAGTCACTTAACTATAGGTTTCCATCCACCCCATCATCCCCAAGTCTTTTTCTGCTAAAGTTTTACAATTAGTGTCTGTTTAGGGAAACATGTGTTATAACTTTTTTGTTTCCCTGGGCGAAGTATCAGATTCGTTGTACTAATTGTCAGTTGGGCGCAGCATCTTCTTCTTCTGTTGTAGAGTGTGGCTTTGTTTGACTGTGCTTTATGTTGCTGGGCTGTTGTTTTAGTAATCTGCAACCACAAAAAAGAGCCCAGCCCTCTGCAGCTCTCTCGTCTGGCCGTAATTACTGTCTGTGATTGACAGATTGCTTTGTCAAGCTGAGCGCTTCGCCAATTAACCTTTTTTATATCCTCGCGCACAGGTCAGTATTTTTTGTCTGGTCTAATACTGATTGCTTGTATACTTTGCCATTGACTCTGCTTGCACTTCTTGCCTGCTCTTGGTTTCGATCTCAGTAGGCTTTTCGTATTATTGCTTTTGTGCGTTTTTGGTATCTGCAAACTCCTTCCGGCCCCGGTCACCGTGCCACCCTACAACCAATGCGTCCACAGATGGCAGGCAAACCTGGGCAACTCCGTGTTGGGCGGGAATCCCCCCGACCCCTCATTGATACTACGTTCGCACGAGCCTGGCTCCCATATCCACCGGAACTAGCCACTGCGCGAGTCCCTCTACCTCTAGGTGGCGCCCTTCCGAGATTCCATAAATTCCGGCAGCAACACCCATCAGTCCCGCTCTCCTGATTTTGATCCCACAGTCTTAGATAGCTTCCAATGTGTGTATCCTGTATTTCTTGTTCTCCCAGCGTTCTCGTTCCCTTGCCCTGTGCTCCAGTGTTCCTGTTCGTGTCATTCTGTTTCCGTGTTCCAGCTCCCGTGTTATTTGCTGTGTGTTCCTTCTGTGTTGTTCTCGGGGTCGCTCCTGTTGTTCCACTCTCTGGCTTGGAACTGTGTATCTGCACTACTGAACTCCATTTTTCTGTACCACCGGCTGCGTATCCGGCTGACTAGTCGCACCTTTGGACGACTATGGTTGCAGCACGTACCATCCCCGCTTTGCGCATTGCTTGGTGAAACCAGGTGCGCAACATCATACTCCGTCCACAGGTGCCGCATTTTACAGTGATCCACTTCCTGTTGTGGTACAGAAAAAAAAAAAAGTGGGTCCACATGACCCAGAACCCTGACCTACCGTATCTCTTGCATCTCTTTTGGTTGACACGGATACTCACGTGTTATTCTTCTCGGTTGTTTGTATTTATTTTTTTATTTCTTTGTGTTTGTGGTGTCACCCGCTTTTTGTCATTGGGATTGTCGTTCAGTTAACTGGCTTCTTCTTTATATCAAACCCCCATAAGTAGGCCACTGACAGTTGGTGGGTGGCTAGTTAAAATACATTAAGGCTCAACTCGTCTGTCTGTTCAGCCCTACAATTCCAGACCTGCCCTATGCCGTTACATTTATCTACATCGAACACCTCCCAATCCAGTCGTTTTTCTCTGCTCATTTCCTCCAGCTTCCCAAAATCCATCGGTAGTGTTATCAGTGTCTGTATTATTTTACTTTACGAGCTTAGTAATCATCTACAAATACTGAGGAACTCTACTGTGTAAACCCTCTATACATCATTACTGAAAAATTTGCACAGGGCCCAACATTGACTGGTAAAATTCAACCCAAACTGAAAATGCCCCATTACTGAAGACGTTCTTGTTTTCTACCATTAAGCTGTTACTACATAGACAAATACAAAAATATCATTTTTTCCTCTACTTCCAAGTAAGGTCCATTTTCTGTAGCTGACCTATGTACACTGACCAAAATGCCTTGGAAGAGTCTAGATAAACAGCATCCACTGTCTCCCCGGTCACTCTAGGCAACTTACTAGTTGATCTATCGAGCTGATATATGAAGTTCCTGACAGGACAATCTGTCATAGACCCTATGTCTGAGGCTGATGTAACCCCGCTACCGCCAGCCTCCTGCTATCTGGAATCATTAAGGAGGGCTCTGGACCTCCAATGAATACTGCAGGCAGCTGGGTCAGTGGGGAATGGTCTACGCTAGGGTGTATAAGTTTCGCTTGCTTATAGCCGGAGTCTGAACTGTCACAGACCATAGTAGTTTGTCAGGTAGTAGCGCCCACTAAGGGTAGGAGGGGGCCGTAAGGATAATATGGGCACGTTCCACCTGGCTGGCGCCCTACGGAATATGTGCATATTTTCAGGGATTTTAATACAACCGCCTATGCATTTAGAAAATTTAGCTGCACTTCATTATACTCTACCTATTGGCTGTTTTTTTTTTTAAGCTATAATTTCCAAAGTGTTTCACACCACAATCCTATTAGGCTGTCCCAACCATCGCCCACAACTTTTACATGGGAATCATTACCACGTCGTAGCCTTCTACTTAGCATAACACACTGGCATCTTGTTTTTTAAATTGTTAACAGCCCTTGAAGTGTTGGGTATAGCTGGTTTTTCTTTTCATTCTATTCCAAAATGTCCTCCTAATCTTTTCAGGTTCTGAAGATTTATGATAGAATTGTTTATGCTCAATATACATCTGGCATTAATGCACAATCGGAAGTTGTTCCAGATCTGTCCTAATTAATAAATATTGTTAAATCTTACGATTTTCTTGCAGATGTCCACTTTTGCCTACCACACCTGAGCAGAATTGACAAATAGTAAATAATGAACATACAACAAAAGGAATATTTCTTATGTGGATTCGTGCTGACATACATACTTACTTGGGACCATCGGAATACAAAACATGTAACCAAAGCCTGTTCTACATAAATTATCCACAGGGGGGGGGGGGGGATACATTGAGTGTGTTTTAAAACGTGACTGGGCCCTAATAAAATGTTTTAAGGGAACAGCAGAATATGTATCCAAGATCCGGATCGTTTTGGGTTTTGCTTGCTATCTGTTTTCTATAAGCTGCTCGGGATCAAAATGCCAGTCGGGGGGATGGTGTTGGTGGCTATATTTTAGATATAGAAAATCAAATAGTATGAAAACTGATCCCCTTCCCGCCTAATTGCCTTTGTTTTTTCTTATTAGCAGTTCCAAAAATGTCCACTATCGGTGCAATTAGCCTAACAAATGCATTTGGCCCATTTTCTTATCAATTCACAATCTTTTCTCATGTTGTTGCAACGGTGAAAAAATTAACATAGATTTGTGATGCCCATGAAGGACATTTGGGCTCTGTTTTTTGTTGTGCGGATATATCTACCGACGGGACAAAACGATTTTGTGACAGATGAATTGTGATAAACGCTAACATGCTTTTTTTTTAACTGTCTTTAGTGCACAATTATTTGTGCTAAATAGACGTTAAATTCTGACTGAAATCATGATTGCGTTTGACAGTAACCAACATTACTTCTTCACTTTCATACACTGATTCTATACTTCTATAGCTACCAAGGTACTATATCTATCTATACCCTCTCGCTGAAATCTATCTATGTTTTTATCAATCCCTCATAGTCCTCTATAGATTTTATTATGTTTAACTTGCCTATCGATCTTTGTTTTTTCTGAAGCGTCTGTCCGTATTTATCTAGGCTACCTATCGACTTTCTTTCTCACATTCTACGGTCTTGTCAACTCTAATTTCTTATATTCTTACCTTATACTTTCTCGCTATTTGTCCGTTCTCCACATTTATCGATAATCTATCTAATTTATTTTTCTAATCTATATATTAACTAATCTGTCAATCTATATCTGTAATTACTTCATGCTAAAACACCCGTAAAAACTGGCACATTCCCCATTGACTTTAATGTAACGATACCTAATGGCAACAAGATATCCCCGACTAGATGACCATCACTTTGAGGAGATCACACATCTGGCGTTCATCAGTTGTCAGTGCCCGGGGACTGATTTGAGTACAGATCAAGTGGTTGCACCGGTGGGGAGTTTACTCTTACCCTCTACTTATGCGCATGTGTCAATTGCGCAGACTTCCCCCATATTTATTTTCTAAGATGCAGAAATGGGGTATTCGTCTCCCACTGCAGTTCTTCAGGCCTTGGTAAGGTGCAGTCCTCAGGAAAATTTTAGAGGGCTTCTGTGTCAATTTGCTTTGTTTCTATGGATTAAAACTTATTTTGGCTCAATTGAAGCCTCCTAAGTACCCAACTTGGCCAATGAATCTCACTAATAATGCGGACTTCCAGTTTTACACTCTCGTAAGACTGCTATAGGTACTACCGGCCGTGTTATCTTGATCTGGGATGTGTGGGGGCAGCTCTACGCTCACAGTGTTGGGATGAAGGAATAGCTCCACTTGTGTGCTGTGTGAAGGTGTGTTCTCCGCCTTAAGGGAAGGGATACCTTTTTACTGGGGGACAATTTCTCTCTATTTTTGGCCATCACTGGATGATTAATTATCCTATGGTGATTTCTTGTGCAAGTTGTCTGATAATTGTACCTAACTTTCCTAAAGGTGAATGTTTAGCTTTGTACAGGTTATATTCTCGAAAACGAAAATGAAAGAATTTTTAATGTCATCTGTTATGGTCATTTAGACCATCATTGTTGGTTTTTTCTTCGACGCATTTTTTCTTCTGTCAAAAAAACAAAAGAATAACATATGACTGTCTCTACAGATGCAATGGATGACATAAAAAATTGCATTTGATGTTCAACAGATCCATTCAATTTCCATTTTTAACTTTTAAGGTCGAATGCTATAAATGGAAAATATGAATGGTAGTGTGTAAACTGAGCCTATACGAACAGACCTTACCATAGGGCACCCAAAACAAACAGTGAGTCAAGACCTATAAAGGTTAAGGATGGGATAAGGGGGAGGGAAAAGGGGGAAGGTCTTGGAGTTATCTCATTGAGCATCATTTGGTCCCCTTTGTTACAGCATGAGGTCCACCAATAGTTCCACTTTCCAATTCAGGGACCAAATCAGTTGATTCCTACAGAATTGTATACATTCTATAGAAGCATTAAACCTAAAACAATAACAGTTAAACATTAACCCAACAGGGAACTGCTATCATTTACATCCTGAGGGCAAGACTCTGTCCCATCATCCCAGTTGTGGTGTAGCCAGAAACCTAAAACATGTTTGTGATTAATGTTTTTTATTTTTATTTTTATTTTCATATTGGTATTGGGGGGTGATATTGAATCTTAGTTTTTCTTTGTTTTTCTTTTTATGTACTTTTTTTTTAACGAGTTTTTTAGGCCTACCCCCCAGTGGTCTGATCCGCGTCACATACTCTATATGTAAATCCTATGGCATGATCTGTATGGTCCCAATCCCGACAGATCCCTGTGAAATGATATAGAAACTTTTTCAAGACTGCCATAGCCAATGATCTTGCCTTCCCAATCCATGGTGGTGCCATCATATGCCACGAGATGCGATTTGCCGGATGCATTTAAAGGCAAATGCAGCAAACCTGGTTTGTAATGCAGGTGCTCATCACCATGAGCTCAACTATTTAATAATATAAAAAATAAGTTCTTTATTTATATACGTCCTACTGATTACTCAGTGCTGCACAAGGCATATGCAAATTGGTCCTCTGTCCCCATGGGGTTCACATCTACCACCGTAACAATATGGTTATGGAGTGTTTGAAATACCCAGAAGAAACCACGCGACACAGAGAGAAACATACACAACTCCTCCCCCCCCCTCCCCTTTGTTTTTTTTGCAGAGTTGAACCTGGGTGGATTTGAACCCAGGACCCCAGCGCCTGCCAATGCTACCCACTCATCGACCACGATGCTCGCCCAATTTTTTGGTGTTTTAAGCTGAGGGGTATAATCTCAAGTAATACTGTGACTAAACCGTGACATTTCGGACCCTGAAGATAGCAAGGTCACTTAATTATAGAGATGAGCAGCACGTAAAATGCTTGGGTGCTCCGTTTCTAGACAAACTTTTCCCGATGCTCGAGTGCTAGTCTCGAATACCGAAACCCCATTGAAGTAATTTTTCAAGGAACCAAGGTCTGCACAGGGAAGCTTGGCCAAACACCCTGGAAACCTCGAATGATGGAACCACCACGGAAATGGACAGGAAAGAGCAGGGACAGCATGCATGAATGCCTCTGAGCTGCTTTAATCGCACTATTATGCACAATTATGGGCAACAGCATGGCGATGACAGAGTGACCGATAGGCTAGATGGCATCTAAAACATCCAATAATTGACCTGACACTATAGAAGACAAGATGGCATGGGCAGAGGCATGGCGGCAGCAGCGGCAGGCTCAGAGATGTCATGGCGATACCCTAAATGGACTCAGCTTCAACGAATGGGTGCAGAGAGGAACCAAAGGAGGGTGAGCAAAAGCGCTGAAATGATTTTCCTATGTGAACAAAGGTTGACAGTATATTTAGTCAATACCACAGCTGGTGTCGACGTAGTGACCAAGTTCCATAACTTATCTGGTGAAACACCGAAAAATGAGCCTGGAACGCTCTTTTGATAAGGGAACAACATGTGGAGGCAGCCATGGAGACGACTTCAGATTAAGAGCGACAGTATGTGGGCATCCATATTGCTTTCTGGATTGAAACGTCAGGTCGTTCCACCATGGGAGCGACCAGATGCGCCGATTCCATTATGTATCTGGTGACACTCATAATTCTGCCGGACACAGCTCTTTTGATAGGGGATGATGTGCTTATATGCTCTCTGTCTTTGCGCTCCGCGTTTTGGGTTATGAGACAGTTGAAAGTTGCACATGGAGACATTGGTGGACGCTGTGGGAGAATCATGGAGGCGAAATGGACAGGAAACGCAGGGGCGTATATCATGGATGCCTCTAGGGGCTGCCTAATCTGGGATGGTGGCTGGCGGTCCGCTGCCAGGTGGCTTTCTCCTGTCCAAGCCCTGTCTCTCGGCTCCTCTCCCACCCAAAATCTATAATTTTCAAAGCACTGGGTTTCTTGAATTTTCACCTAGAAAATGGATAGCATAGCGTTACTATTTTTAATATGTTTTTTCGGAAATGGTTACATGATTAAGACGGACAGTATGGCGTGCCATATTGCGCTGCTATTATGCAACTTCAGGTCTCCAGCATGGCGCGCACGATGTGCGCGAGTTTCCATTATGTCTCTGGTGATAGACACCCGAAAATTCTGCCTGACACAGCTGGTTTGATAGGGGACGATTGTTGGAGGCAGTAAAAGTTAGTAGTAATTAAAGGGTGCTGCAGTATAAACTATGTTAGTTGGATCTTGGGATGAGCTGGTGGTCCGCTGCGCAGGCGAAGCTTTTCGCCTGTCCAAGCCCCTTTCTCTCTGGCTCCTCCCCACAGCACTTCTAAGAACCTTTTGTATAAGATCAAGTGTAGTCTGTTCTTATAGTTTGGGTAATGGCGGGTGAGGGAAATGTAATGCAGATGTCGTCAACGAAGTGCGCTGAAATAATTATCGGTAAATGCTAATAAATTGCCATATATTTTTGTGGATACACAGCCTAGGGTGGCGACAAGTTAACAAGTTTGACGTGGAAGCCATGAAACAACCCAAAATTCTGCCTGACATCGCTCGTTTGCTAACGGGGACGAGTATGGAGCAGCTATAGAAGACGACACGTGTGTGTGCAGCTGCTATGGAGACAATTAAATTGGTATATGCCTGTCTGTGGCAGTCCAAAAAAGTTTTCAAAATCGAGGAGCAGTAGGTGTGCCTCCAGAAAAATCAATACATTGGTGCCTGTAGTGGCAGTCCCAAGATTTTTTAAAACAGAGACCGGGTATTGCCCTCCAGATAAATTAATACATAGAGTACTATAGCTAGAGCCAGTTGGCCCTGCAAAATTAGCCAGTTTCCTCTGCTTTAGTGTCTACAAAGGAGGAGAAGGAAGGAAAATGGAGGAGGAGGAGTGCATACATTATTCAGGTTGAGCTTCTTTCACGCTTATCGGTGATGATCCACTAGCTGCACTGAGAACCCGCTCAGACACACGCTTTCGGCAGGGCAGGCAAGAACCTCACAGCGTACAGCGCCAGTTCGTGTCCACACGTCCAGCTTGTGAAACCACTAGTTGTGAGGAGCTGTGTGATCATTTAGGTACGAGGTATGGTCAGCTACGTACTCCCTCACCATCTTCTGTAAAGATCAGCCCTACTCTCTCGCCGAGACTGGGGACAGGTTACAGTGTGTCTTGCTGGGGTGGCTATAAACTCGCAAAGGCCTTGTAAAGCGTACCCCTGCCATTTTTGGACAAGCTGCCTGCTTCGCCTATTCTCCCTCGCTACTTTGTCCCGCAGAAGTAGGCCCTCTGCCGTCAGAGGGAAATACTGTTTTCAGCTTGTGCACCAGGCCTGCTGGTATTTCCCTGCATTCTCACACTCCCCTTTTCCTCTCACAGGGATGAGAGTGGAAAGATTTTGCTTGTATACCGTGGGTCCAGGAAGTGAATACCCAGTAATCGGTGCTGAATAAAATTCTTTGAACGCGAGGTCACGGGATATGGCAGCCTAGCATGAAATGCCATCTTGCGCCAGAGTCCCAACGTGCAAGACTTCACTACCCCGTCATTGGCCTGCTCTGTTCCATTTCCTCCTCCTCTCCTCTCCAACTGACCTCTTCTTCCTGAGGCTGCCTAATCTTGGGATGGAGCTGCGGTCCGTCTGCCGGCGAGCTTCGGACTGTCCAAGAGCCCCTGTCTCGATCGTCTCCAACCCCACCAAAATGTTCCTGGGGGCCAGAAGCGTTTTACATTAAACAATATAATTTTCACAAAGTGCCGAGCTCTGGTTCGTTTGAACTCCCATTTCATCTCAGGAATAATGGAATAGCTAGCGCTTCTATTTTAATAGGTATTTTTGGATATCGTTCCCATTGATTTAAAAGCGACAGTATGGGGCATCTATATCTGCGCGCTGCTAATGATGTTCAACAACACAAATCGGTAGTAGATCTAATAAACAGGTTCCTCAGCATGGACGATCGACAATTCGCCGTACTTTCCCAATATTAGCTGGTGAACACCCCGAAATCTTCGCTTGACAACAGACTTCGTTTGACTAAAGGGACGATTTATGCGAGTGCAGTGAACAGTAGTAGGGATGTAAAGTGGTGCATATCAAATATATGTTTGTGGATCTTTGGAATTGAGCTGGTGTCCGTGCCAGGCGATGCTTATGCGCCTGTCCAAGCTCCCTTGTCCTGTTCTATCGGACTCCCTCCCATACACAGCTTGCTGAAGAACTGTATTTGGCGATAAGATACAAGTGTATTAGTGTTCTATATTTTGGCGTTTGGCGGGGGAGCGGGATGTAAACATAGTGCGCAAGAGCGCTGAAATATATCGTTAAATGATTAAAGTTTGCAGTATACATTTTGAGTTATACAACGCGCAGGGTGGCGACAAAGTGTAACAGTTGATGTGGAAGGCCTGAAAACACCCCAAGAATTCTGATTCTCATGACACAGACAAGCGGATTGTGCTAGGCAGTACGATGTATGGAAGCATGCTATATGGACGCTTCGGGAGGCAGCTATGAGAGACGTGTGTGAAGGCAGCTGATAAAGCAGGACGCTAGGTGGTGTGTTCTCTAGATTACATTAATTTTGATCTAGGTACTGTTATTGCATGCCAAAAAGTTTCAAATGACATAGGAGGCCGAGTAGTGGTACCTAACCATGAAATACTAAATAGATTGGTTGCCTGATATAGGCGCACGCCCAATATGTGTTTTAAAAACGATCGGACCGCGCGTCACGGAATAGTGCCCTCCCAAGGGGGGAAAAATTTAAATACATAGGTATTATACAGCTAAGACAGTTGCCTGCAAAAATAGAGCCAGTTTCCTCTGCTTTAGTGTACAAAGAGAGGAGAAGGAGGAAAATGAGGAGGAACTTGCATACTTAATTCAGTTGAGCTTCTGTCACCTGGTGAGAATGCGAAATACTGAGAAATCCAGGCTTTATTTCATCTTGATAAGCGTCAGACTGGCAGCACTGGTCGTCGACCAAGACTGGTGTCCGTTATCAGTGATTCGTCACCAATCGTACACTGAATAACCATCCGCCTTAGACAACACAGCTTGCGGCAGGCAGCAAGAACCTCCAAGGCGACACGCCAGTTTCGTGCCACATCCGCTTGAAACCCAGATGTTGTAGTGGAGCTGTTGTGATCATGTAGGACGTATGTATGGTCAGCCTACGTAGTCCCTCACCATCTGGCTCGGAAGATCGAGCCCCTACTCGTCGAGACTGGGACAGTGACAGTGTCTTGCTGGGGTGACATAAAAACTAGGCAAAGAGCCTTGTAAGACGTAAACCCCTCCAGCTGCTATGGACGAAGCTGCATGCTCGCGCTACTCTTTCCCATCGCTTACTTTCTCCCGCCAGTAACGGTCGGCTGTCCTCTGCCGCAAAGGGAAATACTGTTTAGGCATCCATGCATACTGCCCCTGCTGTTTCCTGTCCATTTTGCCTCGACGATCCTCCACAGTGTCTACCAATGTCTCCATACGCACCTTTCAACTGTCTATACCCCAGACGCTGGAGCGCGAGGGGATATGCAGCACATAATCCCCTTATCAAAAGAGCTGTGTCAGACAGAATTTTAGGGTGTTTCACCAGATACATAATGGAACTCGGCACATCTGTCGCTGCCATGCTGGAGACCTAAAGTTTCAATCATAGAAGCAATATGGATGCCCCATACTGTCACTCTTAATCATGGAAGTCGTCTCCATGGCTGCCTCCACATGTCGTCCCCCTATCAAAAGAGCTGTGTCAGGCTCATTTTTCGGGTGTTTCACCAGATACGTTATGGAACTTGGTCACTATGTCGCCACCATGCTGTGTTATTGACTAAATATACCGTCAACCTTTTGTTCACATAGGAAATCATTTCAGCGCTTCTTGCTCACCTCCTTTGGTTCTTCTCTGCCACCCATTTGTTTGAAGCCTGAGTCCATTTAGGGTATGTTGCCATGACACTCTCTAGCCTGCCGCTGCTGCCGCTGCATGCCGTCCCCTATAGTGTCAGGGTCAATTATTGGATGTTTTAGATGTTATCTAGCCTCATTCGGTCACTCTGTCATGGGCCATGCCCATAATTTTGGCATAATGGTGCGATTAAGCAGCCTCAGAGGCATCCATGCATGCTGCCCCTGCTGTTTCCTGTCCATTTCTGTGGTGTTTACATTATTTTCTGAGGTTTCCAGGTGTTTGGCCAAGCTTCCCTGTGCAGACACATGGTCCCCTTGAAAAATGCTTGAGTCTCCCATTGACTTTAATGGGGTTCGTTATTCGAGACGAGCACTCGAGCATCGGGAAAAGTTTGTTTCGAATAACGAGCACCCGAGTATTTTAGTGCTCGCTCATCTCTAATAATTGACCCTGCGTATCCTTCAGGGGTCCGAAAAGTCACGGTTAGCTTCACAAGTTATACTTGAGATTTAACCCCTCAGCTAGAACCACCAAAATTGGGGCAACATGGTGATCGAGTGTGTAGCACATCTGCCTTGCATCGCTGCGGTCCTGGGTTCAAATCCACCCAGGTCAACATCTGCAAAGAGTTTGTATGTTCTCTCTGTGTTCGCATGGGTTTCTTCTGGGTTCTTCCAACACTCCATAACATACTGTTCGGTTGTTTAGATTGTGAACCCCATGGGGATAGGGACCAATTTGGCATGCCTTGTGCAGCACTGCGTAATCAGTAGGCGCTATATAAATAAAGAATTATTATTATTATAATAGTTGTATGACTCATGGGATGAGACATCTGCATGTCTCATGCAAACCGGGTGTTTACTGCATATTGCCTGTTAGCCTGTTAAATGCATCTGGCAAAGCTGCATCTTGGCAATGATGGCGACCGCCACGGCATTATTAGAGGCAATTATCCATTGCTCTTGAGTTTCTAGTCATTTGCACAGGGTCTGTGAGCATTGGACCGATACAGATCATGCCATAGTATTACAGTATATAGTAAGAGCGATCAGACCACTGGGGGGTAGGCCTAAAAAAACTGTAAAAAAAAAAGGACATAAAAAAGTAAAAAGAAACAAAGAAAAACTAAAAGTTCAAATCACCCCCCAATCCCAATATTGAAAATAAAAATAAATAAAAAACATAATCACAAACATGTTAGGTTTATGCTACACCACAACTGAGATGAAGTGGACAGGGTATTGCCCTCCAGGGATGAGATGATGAGCAAGTTCTCTGTTGGGTTATGTTTATTGTTATTATTTAGGTTTAAATGTTCATAGAATTGTATTACAATTCTGTAGGAATCACTGATTTGGGTCCCTGAATTGGAAAGTGGAAGTTATTGGTGTGACCTAATGCTGTAAAAAGGGGACCAAATGATGCTCAATGGATAACTCCAAGACCCTTCCCCCTTTTCCCTACCCCTTCTCCCCATACCTTAACCTTTTATAGGTCATTTGACCTACTGTTTGTTTTGGGTGCCCTATGGTAAGGTCTTATCTGTTATGCTCAGTTCACACTACCATTCATATTTCCTTTTTTAGCTTCCACTTAAAAAAAGTAAAAAATGGAAATTGAAAGGATCTGTTGAAATCAATGCAATTTTTATGTCATCCATTGCCATCTGTTAGACAGTCATATGTTATTCTTTTGTTTTTTTGGACAGAAAAAATGCTGTTAAAAAAAACAACAGATGATGTCTAAATGACCATAACAGATGACAATAAAAATTCTTTATTTTCAGTTTTCGAGAATATAACACTGTACAAAAGGCATAACATTCACCTTAGGGAAGTATAAGGTACAATTATAGAACAATCTGCACAAGAATATCAACATAGGATAATTACATCATCCAGTGATGCAAAAATAGAGAGAAATTGTCCCAGTAAAGGGTATCCCTTCCCTAAGGCGGAGAACACACACTCACCCAACCATTCACACAGCACACAAGTGGAGCTATTCCTCCTCCACACTCGTAGCAGTATGAGCTGCCACCCACACATCCCAGATCAAAGATAAACTGTCCGGAGTACCTCTAGCAGTCTACGTGAGTTTATAAACTGGAAGTTCCGCATTTATTAGTGAGATCCATTTGGCCAATGTTGGGTACTTAGGAGGCTTTCAATTCAGCAAAATAATTTTACTTCCATAGAACATAAGCAATCTGAACAGAGCCCTCTAAAATTTATCCTGAAGACTGCCCCTTACCAGGCCCTGAAGACTACAGTGGGAGTAGACACCCCGGGAGACCCAGATGCTCGTTAATGTAGGTATAAATGTCCATCAAATAATCCTGAATGGATGGGCATTCCCAAACAAAGTAAAAGAAGGTACCCATACCATTTATGCATCTAGAACATAAATCTGGGGGAAGTCTGCGCATTTGACACATGCGCAAAGGGGTCAGGTAGACTCGATGCAACCACTTGATCTGTATCAAATAGTCCCAGGCACTGACAACTGATGAACGCCAGTTATGTGTGATCTCCTCAAAGTGATGGTAATCTAGTTCGGGGATATCTTGTTGCCATTAAGTTATCTTTTACATTAAAGTCAATGGAGATGTGCCAGTTTTTACAGTTGTTTTAGATGAAGTAATAAACAGATATAGATAGAAAAATAAATGATGGATAGATTATAGATAAATGTGAGGAATAGCGAGAAAGATAGGTAAGAATATAGAAATTAGAGAAATACGTAGAAATGAGAAATCGATAGGTAGATAAATAGGTACAGAGTCAGAAAAACAAGATCGATAGGTAGTTAAAAATAATAAATTTATAGAGGACTATGAGGGATTGATAAATACATAGATAGATTTCAGGGATGGATAGATAGATATATACCGGTAGATATAGAAGCTGTACTGTTCCTTTTTGTTTGCTTTCATAGATATAGAAGCTATAGGTCCTTATATTGAAAGTGAAAGTAATTATCTGTTACTGTCAACCACTCATGTTCAGTTGTATTACCGTTTATTTACCAAATATTTTCAATAAATACAGTTTAAAAAAAGCATGTTAGGTTTTATCAATCATCTGTCAAAATTGTTCCCGTCTGTAAATCCCACAACAAAAACAGAGCTCAAATGTCCAAATCTATAATTTTTCACCATTTTGCAACACATGATGAAAAGATTGTGATGATAAGAAAATGGCCAAATGCATTTGTTGCATTTCACCGTATTTGGAATTTTGGAAATGCAATAAAGAAAAAAAGGGCATTGGCGGGAAAGGGGTTCAGTTTTCATACTATTTGATTTTCATATATTTACATAATATAGCACCAACACCATCCCTCCCGAATGTGCATTTTGACTCCGAGCAGCTTATAGAGAAACAATCAGCAATGCAAAACTATTCCGGATTTGGATACTATTCTGCTTTTCCCTTAAAACCATTTTATCTGGGGGCCCAGTCACTGTTAAAACACACTCAATCTTACCTTGATAATTATATAGACCTCGCCTTGTAAATGTTTTGTATTCAGTTCCCAAGTATGTGTGTCAGCAGCATCCACACTAGAAATATTTCCTTTGTTGTATGTTCTTATTTACTATTTGTCAATTCTGCTCAGGTGTAGGAAAGTGAACATCTGCAAGATAATCTTCAGCATTATACATATTTATTAATTAGGACATATTGGAACAACTTCAGATTTTGTCTTACTGCAGATGCATATATTTGATGCCATAAAATTCTATCATAAATCTTAAGAACCTGAAAACTAGGACATTTTGGGAATAGAAATGAAAAGAAAAACAGCTTATACAACACTTCAAGGCTGTAACAATTAAAACAAGCTGCAGTGTGTTATGTACAGAAGGCTACAATTTGTAATGATTCCCATGTAAAAGCTGTGGGGTGGGACCTAATATGATTTGCTGGTGTGAAACACTTTGGAAATTATAGTTAAAAAAACAGCCAAGGTAGATATAATTTAAGTGCAGCTATCTTTTCTAAATGCATGAGGGGTGTTTAAAATCCCTGAAATATGCACATTTCCTTGTGCGCAGCCAGGAACGTGCCCATATTATCCTTTAAGCCCCCTCCACCCTTAGTGTGCGTTCCTGCCCTGCAAACTACCTATGGTCTGTGCCAGTTCAGACTCAGGCTATAGCACAATTCTACACCTAGCGTAGACCTTCCCCACTGACCCAGCTGCCTGCAGTATTCATTTGGAGGTCAGAGCCTCCTAATGATTCCAGCATAGCATGGAGGAGGGTGGGGGTTACATCAGCCTCAGAATAGGGTTATGACAGATTTGTCCTGTCAGACTTATATTATCAGCTTATATCAACTAGTAAGTTCTAGAGTGGACCTGGGGAGACAGTGGATGCTGTTTATCTAGACTATTCCAAGGCATTTGGTACAGTGCTACATAGGTCGCTACATAAAATGAGACTTCTGGAAGTAGAGGAAAAATTGTATATTTTTGTATTTGTATATGTAGTAACAGCTTTATGGTAGAAAACAGAAAGTCTTCATTAATGGGGCATTTTCAGTTTGGGTTGAATTTACCAGTCAATATTGGGCCCTGTTGCTAATATTTTTGTTAATGATGTCATAGAGGGTTTACACAGTAGAGTTTCAGTATTTGTAGATGATACTAAGCTCTGTAAAGTAAATAATACAGACACTGATAACACTACAGATGGATTTGTGGAAGCTGGAGGAATGAGCAGAGAAATAGCTGATTGGGAGGTTTAATGTAGATAAATGTAAGTGCATTGGGAGGTCTGGATGTAGGGATGACAGACAGAACAGTGAGCCTTAAACTAAGCCACCCAAACTGTCATGTGCCTACTTATTGGGTGTTGATATAAGAAGAAGCCAGTAACTGACCGACAATCCCAATGACAAAAGGGGGACACAAAACAAGAATAAAAAAAAAATAACACAGAAGAATAATGAGTATTCCGTGTCACAAAAGAGATGGCAGATACGGTATGTCAGGGTTCTGGGTCTGTGGACCCTCTGGACCACCACAGGAGATGGTACCAGCTGGCACCTGTGACTGGAGTATGAGTGGCACCTGGTCTTCACCAGAGCCTGCCGCAAAGCGGGATGGTCTTGCTGCCACCAGGTCGTTCCACAGGTGCGACTAGTCCGCGGTGGTAGAAAAGGTAGTAGTGCAGAACACAGTCCAAGCCCAGGATGACAACAGGAGAACAACACAGGAAGGAACACACAGCACTAACACGGGAGCTGGAACACGGAACAGAAACACGGAACAGGAACACTGGAGCACAGGGACACGGGAACTGGAACGCTGGAGAACAGAAATACAGGAACACACATTGGAGCTTACTCTAAGACTGTTGGATCAAAGATCCGGCGGGGAATGATGGGTGCTGCCGGAATTTATGGAAATCCGGAAGTCGCCCTAGGGAGCGGGGACTCGCGCGTGGCCTAGTCCGGATGGGAGCAGGCTCGTGCGAAGTAAATGAGGGTCGGGGGGATCCCCGCCACCACGGAGTTGCCCCGGGTTTGCCTGCGATCTGTGACATGGTTTGTGGGGGCACCTGTGACACGGGGCAGATTTGCAGATACAAAAAATAAAGTCAAAATACGAAAGCCTAGATCTGAAACCAGAGATGTCAGAAGTGCAGATAGTCAATGGCAAAGTATACACGCAATCAGTATAACCAGCAAAATACTGACTGTGAGCGGGATATAAAAAGGTATTGGGAGAGCCTCAGCTGCAAAGCTCTGTCAATCACAGCAGTTAATTACTGCAGAGCCAGAGCAGAGCTGCAGAGGGCCTGGGTGTGGTGCAATTACTAAAACACAGCCAGCAACATAAAGCACAGTTCACACTAAGCCACACTCTACAACAGAAGAAGATGCTGGCACGAATGTACTTCGCCAGTGGAAACAAAAAGTATAACAATGTTCTAAACAGACAATTAATTTGTAAAACTTTAGCAGAAAAAGACTTGGGGATGATGTGGATGGAAAACTTAGTTTAAGTGACTAGTGCCAGATACCTCCTAACAATTTGACATGCTTGTGCAGCGCTGCGTAATCTGTGTGCGCTATATAAATAAAGAATTATTATTATTAAAGAAAATAAAATATATCAAGAGAGGAATAAATTTCCCTCATAAGGACATAGTTTGCCCTTATACACATCACATCAGAACACACGTGGAATATTGTCTACAGTATTGGGTACCATGTATAACAAGGATATTTGCAAAAAACTGTATTATGATATCAATATTAGACTAGTTGGCTTGTAACAGGTTTAACTTTCAGTCAGTTAATAGATCTTCTAAGAAACATCAGCTTCCAGGTCACATATACTATAAATCTGCACAATGCTTGAACCATTTCAATAAAATGTCAAGTAGTAGGTAAAATAACCTGTATGGATATTGTAGTTGGGTTTATTTACAATCAAGGCTTTCTAACACTTTTCATTGACTTCTATTATACAAAAATGTAATCTGTATATGTTCTTAAATAGGATATGGTAATATTTCTTTGTCCCACTGTATTCCGTTTCAAAGAGAATTAATATTTGCAAGTTATCCTCTAGCACAACATAAGGGACAGCTGTGGGCCCTGTCCCCTAGAAAATGAGTGGAATGGCTATGCATGCACGTCCAGTTGAAAGTGACAGCAGTCCAACTCACACTGATCGGCAAGTTATCCCTTAACATCTGGATAGGGGATATCTTGAAATAATAATAATGCCCATTTCCTAGATAATGATTCATAATTTATAATAAGTCAAAAGACATTGGCTCAAGCTGTGCCATAGCTAAACAATATGGTGTTTGTTTAGTACTTTGTCATCTATTTTATATACACTCACCGGCCACTTTATTAGGTACACCATGCTAGTAACAGGTTGGACCCCCTTTTGCCTTCAGAACTGCCTCAATTCTTCGTGGCATAGATTCAACAAGGTGCTGGAAGCATTCCTCAGAGATTTTGGTCCATATTGACATGATGGCATCACACAGTTGCCGCAGATTAGTCGGCTGCACATCCATGACGCGAATCTCCCGTTCCACCACATCCCAAAGATGCTCTATTGGATTGAGATCTGGCGACTGTGGAGGCCATTTGAGTACAGTGAACTCATTGTCATGTTCAAGAAACCAGTCTGAGATGATTCCAGCTTTATGACATGGCGCATTATCCTGCTGAAAGTAGCCATCAGATGTTGGGTACATTGTGGTCATAAAGGAATGGACATGGTCAGCAACAATACTCAGGTAGGCTGTGGCGTTGCAACGATGCTCAATTGGTACCAAGGGGCCCAAAGAGTGCCAAGAAAATATTCCCCACACCATGACACCACCACCACCAGCCTGAACCGTTGATACAAGGCAGGATGGATCCATGCTTTCATGTTGTTGACGCCAAATTCTGACCCTACCATCCGAATGTCGCAGCAGAAATCGAGACTCATCAGACCAGGCAACGTTTTTCCAATCTTCTACTGTCCAATTTCGATGAGCTTGTGCAAATTGTAGCCTCAGTTTCCTGTTCTTAGCTGAAAGGAGTGGCACCCGGTGTGGTCTTCTGCTGCTGTAGCCCATCTGCCTCAAAGTTCGACGTACTGTGCGTTCAGAGATGCTCTTCTGCCTACCTTGGTTGTAACGGGTGGCGATTTGAGTCACTGTTGCCTTTCTATCAGCTCGAACCAGTCTGCCCATTCTCCTCTGACCTCTGGCATCAACAAGGCATTTCCGCCCACAGAACTGCCGCTCACTGGATGTTTTTTCTTTTTCGGACCATTCTCTGTAAACCCTAGAGATGGTTGTGCGTGAAAATCCCAGTAGATCAGCAGTTTCTGAAATACTCAGACCAGCCCTTCTGGCACCAACAAACATGCCACATTCAAAGGCACTCAAATCACCTTTCTTCCCCATACTGATGCTCGGTTTGAACCATGTCTACATGCCTAAATGCACTGAGTTGCCGCCATGTGATTGGCTGATTAGAAATTAAGTGTTAACGAGCAGTTGGACAGGTGTACCTAATAAAGTGGCCAGTGAGTGTATACTGTACAGTGCTGCACCTATCTAGATGTTCAACTTGAGGTCCCATTGCAAAATCTGTACCAGTGTCCTCCACTACATTTGTGGTATCTTGTTATTTGCATGAGGGACGTTTTTGTCAGCTTAGGTTCTTTGGCACCATTGTCTGAATGCTAGTTTAAGTAGTCTCCAGGTTACAGATAGGTTGTGTACACAGAATTTTTGTGTATGAATACTGATATATTTTATAAGTGCAACACATTTTTATGACAATTGGATTTTCATTATTTTAAATTGTCATTGGAACAAGCATTAACAATAATCTTCATTGCAGACTTACAGTTATGCATTGCATTCTCGGGCAAAAGTAAATTACCATAAGTAAATTACCATCAGCTGTACAGCATCTCCAGATATCAGAATGTGAAGAGAGGCCTGTCCGTTACTAGAAGTCATCTGTTTTTTTCCCCTTTTTTCTTTTTCCTCCTCCTTCTTACTAGGTGGGTGCATGGGGTGGCTTGGGTGGGAAATTATTTTGCTTTATTTGTTACTTTTGGATCAGTTATCTATCTATTACCAACATTATTTTAAAGGACACCTGTCATCAGGTCTGTGTCAATTGTCCGGTCACTACTACTGTTGGAGCAGCTCACAAGGATCGCATCCCAGACATTATCTAGTTATTTCATACATTAATCATTATAAAATCATCTATTCTTTATTATGTAAATGAGGCGGGTCACATGGTCAGAGGCAGTGATGCCACTCCTGTTACCCCTCCCCTCTCCTCCCCTGCTCATGTCTGTGTGTAATGTATAGTAAAGCATTGCTAGTGTGTGTGCTGCATCTGCTGACATGCTGCATCCTCCTAATACACATACACATGTGAGACAAGTACCTGACATGTTCTGCTATAACATGGCTGCAGCCTGGAGCTGTTGTATCTCTCCTATACACAGACAGACTGCAGGGGCTGCCAGCACCAGGAAGCACATCATTATACAGGCTGTCAGTCAAGCACTGGGGGTGTGGCTGTACCTCCCACTCATGAATAAGGTGGACAGCTTGAATATGCTAATGCTTCATTGGACATTTCACAGGTCATTTGCATACAGCTTTAGGACCTCATTGCTTAAGTTTACAGGCATGTAGAGGGACAATGAAGACATAGAGGCAATGCTCTCCAATGGCAGTTTGTGAAAATATATTTAGTTTAGGGGGGTTATTTTGCCTGACGGTTCTCTTTAATGTATTTTATATTGTTTGTATTTCTTGATATGTGTAAAATAAAGTTTTAAAAATGAAAAGAAAGAGAAAGAAAGAGTCATCTATTAGTCAGGTGTTAAGTTGGGGACTGCCTGTACTATAGGTTGGACTACTATTTATTGAGCCCTTGGTTTACCATTGGCCTGTTCTTTGCCCTGTTATTCCTAATTATTGGCATTTGTAGGCCTTGCCTTCATCTGCACCCTCCTCACCCCATGGTAAAGTTTAATGAACAGGCTTTACTCACCCATACAAACTATAGAAATATGTATACAATTCTTATCTGCTCTTTTGACCTCATGTTACAGCACCCGGCATGAATACACCATTTACCAATTACACACAGACAGCTTTATCCTATTACATTGACATTTATGATGTCTTGTCTATTTAATGGTTAATGTTAGAAGGTCAGTGGATGTTTAGCACATTTTTCCTCTTTAGGGATAGCCAAGGTTTTCTGATGCTTCTCTACCTATTTTCCCGCAACGAAATTGAGACATTGCCGACAGTTGTCTTCCATGAAGATAGATCGCTATCACCACAAGGTCAAACCACCACAAGTATGTGAGATTTGGAGGAAAAATCAGTCAAAAATGACAACAGACAATCACCTTGGAGTCTCCTGACTGTCTACCTGTCAAAAGCTTCCTGGATGGTGTTATAGATTTTAATGTATATATAACCCATCTTCTGAAGTGGAGAGAATTTTATAAGCTTAAAGCTAGGAAGGGGGATGGAGAAGTGTGTGCTCTGTTCCTGAACCTCACTATTGTAGTATATTTGTCTCTGAGGCATAGAAACCTTTTGCTCTTTGGTATGTTCATATTCTTTTATTAAAATAAATTATTAAAAAGGTAAAACATTCAGCTCTTGATTGAGTATATTTACCTGTGTATTTTCACTATATCTAACAACATGTACTTGTAGATATAAATCATTTATCACAAGTGTATCTTCTTGACCATTCTCTCAATTTCATCTGGATCTTAAATGCATTTACCTAATAAGTGGCTTTAGCATGTTAGGTGTCAGAGTGCATATTGTTCATATAGCAACCTGTCAATTCCTCTACAGCATCTGAGATTTATTTGCATGAATCCAAGGTTGACCTTGGCAGACAAAATGTATCACTAGAGCTGCTTGTGTTCTTTACATTATCCTTATCATTGTATATCAGCACTAAGATTTTTACTTAGTATTCTCTATATTTATGTAGCCATTATAAAGATAGTAAGAGCAGAAGGCTTCATTTTGCTCCAACACTCCTATCTCTACCCCCAGGAATAGAAAAATATCTACTGTTTATGAATGTATGTGACAAATTATGAAATGTGATCATTTGCTAAATTTGTTTAAAATTAAATTATACCACTATTTTCCACCTCAACCACAAATTCTTTGCATCTTTAGTTGCTCTTTCTTGTGCCATTGGAATTGCATGGCACTGCCTGCTCTAACCCATGACCTCCCTCCCGACATTTATAGAGGATAACCTAATTGCAATGATCCATGGATCATCAACTTTGAAGAATGAAAAGAGTTTGAAATGGTCGGGTGATGAAGTTCCTCTTTAACCCCTTAAGGACCAGGCCCTTTTTTGTTTTTGCGTTTTTATTTTTCACTCCCCACCTTCAAAAATCTATAACTTTTTCTATTTTTCCATTTAAAGAGTTGTGCACGGGCTTATATTCTGCGTAACAAATTGCACTTCATAGTGGTAGTATTTAATATTCTATGTCGTGTATTGGGAAGCGGGAAAAAAATTCTAAATGCACTGAAAATGATGAAAAAACACATTTGCGCCATTTCTTGTGGGCTTGGTTTTTACAGCTTTCACTATGAGCCCCAAATGACAGGTCTACTTCATTCTTTGGGTCAATATGATCATGGGGGTACCAAATTTGTATAGGTTTTATGATGTCTTCATACTTTTACAAAAATTAAAACCTGCTGTACAAAAAAAAATTCTTCATTTTGCAGTCGCTAATAACTTTTTCATACTTCGGTGTACAGAGCTGTGGGTTTTGTAATTTTTTTACGACTTTTGATGATGTTTTCAATGCTGCTATTTTTAGGACTGGACAGGCTTTTGATAATTTTTTTATAGATATTTTTCTATTTTTCAAAATGGCAAAAAAATATGCCATTTGCGACTTTGGGGGCTATTTTCCGTTACGAGGTTAAACGCAGTGAAAAAACTTTATTATATTTTGATAGATCGGGCATTTTCGGATGCGGTGATACCTAATGTGTTTTATGATTTTTACTGTTTATTTATATTTATATGACTTCTAGGGAAAGGGGGGTGATTTGAATTTTTATGTTTTTTAAATATTTTTTTCAAACTTTATTTATTTTTTTTACTATTTTTCAGACTCCCCAGGGTACTTTAACCCTAGGTTGTCTGATTGATCCTATCATATACTGCCATACAACGGTATGGCAGTATATGGGGATTTTGCACACCATCTAAAACAATGTGCAAATCGCACATTGTAATAGATAGCCTAAAACATGATAGCCTCCGATCTTTTTGTGACCGGATCTTTTTGTGTCATGGCAACATATCGCCACTCCCCGATGACGCCACGGGAAGTGACAATCGGATACTGCATTGCAGTATATTTTGAGTATCAGGCTTAGAGCCCTCTTACCATATACTTAATCATAACCTAAATTTATATTAGAATGTGAATTGGATAAATAATATTCATGACTGCATATGGTGACTATGACAGATCAGTAAGCGTTTTAGGAAGCTAAATAAACCAAGAGCCAATCAATCTATTTCAAATTCAGTGTTGTGAACTCTGCTACAAATATCTGTGACCCCTTTCATCTTCTGGGCTTAGCTACCATTTGTCACAAAAATTGACCAAAGGACGGTAGGCCACCATAGTGTTGGAACGGAGAGCTGGGGAAGGGCAAGTACACTTTATTTTTTTGGTCGCCCTTACTCCAGCCACTAGAGAGTTTTCTGGGATTCCTGAAAAACATTTTTAATGCACAATAGATTTTCCACAGAGAACCAAATAGTTGGTATTAGAGTTTAGATTAAAAACTCATGAATCAGAACATGATATACAGGCAGTCCCCAGGTTACATACAAGATAGGGTCTGGAGGTTTGTTCTTAAGTTGAATTTGTATGTAAGTCGAAACTGTATATTTTATAATTGTAGATCCAGACAAAAAAAATTTGGGCCCCAGTGACATTTGGAGTTTAAACATTTTTTACTGTAATGGGACCAAGGATTATCAATAAAGCTTCATTACAGACACCTTACAGCTGATTATTGCAATCTGGGACTATAGTAAAGCATTCAGAAAGCTTCACCAGAGGTCAGAGGGGTCTGTCTGTAACTATGGGTTGTCTGTAAGTCGGGTGTCCTTAAGTAGGGGACCGCCTGTACTTTTATTGGACTATATGTTTCATTATAGGGCTGTATAGGGCATCACCAATAAATGTAATGTTCTGAAAATACCATGTGCAGACATCTGCACGTCAAGAGGAGTCAATATTATTAAAAATAGGGCCACCTAAACCTGCATCAAATTATAGAGATTTTTTTGTATGAATTTAAGCTTGGAAAAAACGCATTTTAAAAAATAAATTTGTCTATTTTATGCTGCAGATTATGGGTGACCCCTGCTGTTTCCAAAAAGAGTGTATAAAATTGCATCAGTTTTAAGACACCAAAAAAATTCTGTTTTTACAGTAATGCTATATAAGGCAAAATAGCTGAAAGTTTTAAGCATAAGATTGTTTTTAAAAGTAAACATACTGAACGTAAAAATAGCATATTAAGAATTACCCATGTATCTTAAAAAATAAGAAATTCCAAAAAAAATTGTTGCTAGCCTAAAAACTGGAATAGTTAGGGCTATTAAAAGTATTTAAAAAAAAAAGTACAAATTGTGTCTGGTCCTGAAGATGCAAATCACTTTGAGCCTGTATAAGGTGATAATAAAGTGATAACTAAATCACATCTTCATTTGTTATATACATTCATTGCTCCGTATAGTCTGTGTAATTGTTATGAGGAATAGTCACAGAATATATTTGCAAATTATGTTTGTGTCCTATTTAAAAATCCAATTCATTATCAGTTATCCAATGTAATAGATGCTACAATGTGTTCACACTACCAACGAAGACTCATTTTGCAGTTGACAGCAGGAATAGTACAGCATGCAGTGGCATTCTGCTGTCAAGTGCTCAACAATAATATGGTACATTGGCAAATAACATTGAAGTGAATGGGAATTGTTGGGATCTCTTGTAGATTAGATGTAGCACTATGAAATAATCTCAGGCAACACTACAGATAGATGTTAACGTTGTGTGAAATAATCGTTAATAATCTCAAATTTCCCTGAAATATGGCTTTCTTGTACTGCTTAGAAGAAGTGAAAGCACCATTAATTGCTAAGTAATGAAGCTATTATTGGACAGCCTTAGCTAACAAATAAAACAACTATAATACAGGTCATAAAACATCCTTTGAGGCCTAAAATTCACAAAAAGAACTCTAAGCAGAATCATTGATGACCAAATGGCAGCAGAGCAGCCTCCCCCTTCATCCAATTCCGGCACTAATATTATCAATCATCCATTGCCTCCTGCGCTGTGCATCTCAATGACATTAGATGGGTAGTAAATAACACCATGTGAAGTCTCACGCCAACACAGAGGTCTCCTAGTAATTTGGGCCTTAAGCACATTAATTAGCAATTAACACTTATTATTTTCCAAGAAAGTAAGAAATTGAAAAATTACTACACAGTATTTGCATATAGTTTTATAGATGTGTTTGTCTTAGCTGGAGGCTACTTGTATATGTCAGAGCGGGCCCGGCCGTAAGGAATATGTTGTGCATATCACATGTGACATGAATGTCGCATGTCGGGGCTGGCCTGGGGGCATGTCAGGAGACATTTTGGGTGAGCGGGCCGCATGTCGGGTGGGCGGGGAGGGCCGGGCCGCAGGAGCTATCACCGCCCCCCTTCCCCTGGCAGCTATCGCTGGGAAGTATTGCTTTTACAGGAAAGCTCGGGCCCATCCCTCCCCAGGGCCCGGTCGCACCCTGACCGCGATCGTTACGCCCCTGACCCTGTATCAATTTATTGGTTGCTATTCTAAGCAGCCATTTGGGAAGAGTGTTTTCCCTTCACCCCTGACAATCTGTTCTTCTCCCACTTCAAGTGGTGTGGCCGCTATATAGATGACCTGCTCCTGGTGTGGGAGGGAGCGAAATTGGGGGTGGAGGATTTTGCTGCATACATCAACCATAATGGCATGAATTTAAATTACACCGCGGGGTGTAAGGGGTTAAACACCCGGGATCGGAGTTTTTCTGATCCCGGGTGTTAGTGCCAGGTCTGGGCTGTAAGATCACAGCCCGACACCGGCACCAGCGAGATCCGGTGTCCCGAAATCTTCTTCTGACGCACCGCCGTCGAAAGGCGTTCGCGTCGGAAGAAGTACCCTTAATGACCACCGTAAAAAGCCGATAGGGCGGTCATTAAGGGGTTAATGCACACAATGGAGACTGTTCTCAGCTATCGTTAGTAGCAGTAGAAAAGGGGGCGCTTCCCACACGAGGAGGTTACCATAAAAGTAAATTACTCAATCACAAGACGTTCTGGATTTTTACTCTGCAAACCAGAACAAGATTAAATAAAGGACAGGATATAATATACCAATACTTACTGATCGTATATTCCCTCATATAGTACTCACATTGATTTTATATGTATTTGTATATGTATTACACATCATTACAAATTGTTCTTTTTTAACATGTTTTTTCAAAGCAGGAAACCACGTCATGAAGCCATCTAACACTTGACTAACAGTGGAAAGACTTTTAAGTCTTCCATTAGCAAAGCCCACACCGTCATGATTAAGGAAATCATTTTCTGAAACGATCTTTTTGTGACCGGATCTTTTTGTGTCATGGCAACATATCGCCGCTCCCCGATGACGTCACGGGGAGTGACAATCGGATACTGCATTGCAGTATATTTTGAGTATCAGGCTTAGAGCCCTCTTACCATATACTTAATCATAACCTAAATTTATATTAGCAGATTGTGAATTGGATAAATAATATTCATGACTGCATATGGTGACTATGAAAGATCAGTAAGCATTTTAGGAAGCTAAATAAACCAAGAGCCAATCAATTTATTTCAAATTCTGTGTCCTGAACTCTGCTACAAATATCTGTGACCCCTTTCAACTTCTGGGCTTAGCTACCATTTGTCACAAAAATTGCCCAAAGGATGGTAGGCCACCATAGTGTTGGAACGGAGAGCTGGTGAAGGGCAAGTACACTTTATTTTTTTGGTCACCCTTAGTCCAGCCACTAGAGAGTTTTCTGGGATTCCTGAAAAACATTTTTAATGCACAATAGATTTTCCACAGAGAACCAAATAGTTGGTATTAGAGTTTAGACTAAAAACTCATGAATCAGAACATGATATACTTTTATTGGACTATATGTTTCATTATAGGGCTGTATAGGGCATCACCAATAAATGTGATGTTCTGAAAATACCATGTGCAGACATCTGCACATCAAGAGGAGTCAATATTATTAAAAATAGGGCCACCTAAACCTGCATCAAATTATAAAGATTTTTTTGTATGAATTTAAGCTTGGAAGAAACGCATTTAAAAAAATAAATTTGTCTATTTTATGCTGCAGATTATGGGTGACCCCTACTGTTTCCAAAAAGAGTGTATAAAATTGCAACAGTTTTAAGACACCAAAAAAATTCTGTTTGTACAGTAATGCTATATAAGGCAAAATAGCTGAAAGTTTTAAGCATAACATTTCTTTTAAAAGTAAACATACTGAACGTAAAAATAGCATATTAAGAATTACCCATGTATCTTAAAAAATAAGAAATTACAAAAATATTGTTGCTAGCCTAAAAACTGGAATAGTTAGGGCTATTAAAAGTATTTAAAAAAAAAGTACAAATTGTGTCTGGTCCTGAAGATGCAAATCACTTTGAGCCTGTATAAGGTGATAATAAAGTGATAACTAAATCACATCTTCATTTGTTATATACATTCATTCATATAGCCTACAATATAACAAGATCATACAAATCATCGAAAAATATCTTCCTATTTTATATATGGATAATTACCTTTCAATGGTATTACCTGAAAAAAATTGGATTTTGTTGCTAAATGTGCTCCAACTTTAGGCACACTAATTGTCTCCCAGTCTTTTCTGTTCAGAAATTTCAACTTCACAAAACTGGCTAAAAACAAAAGGTTTTTTAGGTGTGGACATAAAAATTGTATATATTGCAATTATGCATCACCATCACACTGATCAAATATTCCCTATCTCCAAGTTCATTAATTGTGATACGCTCTATGTGATCTAAATGATGGCATGCACAGCATGCAACACACAATACATAGGTCAGACAATTCTTAAGGTCAGAATCAGAAGACATGTTTCTGATGCAAGTAAGAAAGATGCTGTAAATACCTCCAATGTGTTGCGCCACTTCCTTAACCCCTTATCACCGACACTAGTTTTCAGCTCAATGACCAGACTCGATTTTTCAAATCTGACATGTCTCACGATAATTGGTTATAACTTCGGAACAATTTAAAACATATCCTGGTGATTTTGAGAAGGTTTTCTCGTGATACATTGTATTTCATGTTAGTTATAAAATTTAAGTGATAAGTTTTGCAAAAAATTAGCAAAAGTTTGTAAAAATTCTTCATTTTCCAAGTTTGAAATGTTCTGCTTTCCAGACAGGAAGTAAAACTACCCAAAAAGCTTGACAATTAACATTTACCAATAACCTTTAACGTAAAGTCCTGCTTTCATGTTTCGATGATATTGTTATGCGTCCTCTCACTTTTCTGAGGATGTTATGGGCGCAGACTTTAGTGCGATTTTTCTCATTTTTCTCATTTCATAATATTGCCAAAACTCACAGTTTGAGGACAACTCAGCTTCAAGGGACCTTTGGAAAGACCTAAATAATAGTGAAACCCACATAAATTACCCCCCCTATAGAACTATCACCCCTCAACAATGTTACCAACTTTCTATTAAGTCCGATAACCCTTTAAGTGTTTCCACATGGTGTAAAGACATATGGTAACTTGCGTTTAGAAAAATGGAATTTTTGGGGGAGAAAAATAATTCATTTCGTCAAACTGACCCGATTCAGGATCAATACATTAAATAGATGAAACACACCGCAAACGTTTGATGCCCAATTCCTCCCTAGTTACTGATTTCCTATAGGTGTTGGTTGAATCTGCTACGGGCGCACGGCGAGTATAGAATGAATGGAGGCGCCATTCACAGCAGGATTTGTTGTATTGTCAATTGTAAACCTATACATTTTATTTTTTGTGGTAATGCGACATATGAGGGCTTATTTTTATGGGACGTAGATACATGTATAGATAATTCATTTTGGGGGTCTATAGCTTATCCTGAGATTTTAAACTATTCAGGGGGAAATCCCAAGCAAATCATCAATTTTTATTTTGGACATTTTTAGCACTTTTTTTCCCCCACTACACGTAAACATAAAATAATATTATATATCTTTATTCTCTGGTCAACTCATTTGCGGGCGATACCATATTATATAGTTTTTTCTATGCTTTCTCCATTTTCCTGAGAAAACCAATATTGGAAGATATGCATTACGTTTTTACTATGACAACTTTTATTAGTGGCACCCTACTCAATCTTCGTATTTTTACTGTTGTCCCAGCCTTGTTGAGGGCTGATATTTTTTGCGAAAAGAGTTGTTCTTTTTCACGCGTACTATTAGGGAACGTAACTTGTTTTGATTCTATTCTTTTTCGAACTTTTTTGTGATGGTGTTTGTTTGAAAAATGTGTATATTACGCGAAGTTTCCGCATTTTTTTTTACGTCGTTCACAGAGTGGGTTAGATTGATTTGAGACGTTTATTGTAACATGATTAACGTAGTGGTGATACCAACATAGGTACTTGGTTTTTGTGGTTTATATCACACTTTATTTGCATTTTAGTGGTAACTACTGGGGAGACTTTATGGGACGTTTTAATTTCTATTTAAATTATACTAATAAAAGATAATGTCATCTTGTGTTTTTACGTTTTACATTTTTTACATGTTCATTAAGGGTTAATGCACACAATGGGAGACTGTTCTCAGCATTCTTTAGGTAGCAGTATTAGGAAAAGGGGGCCTTCCCACACAAGGAGGTTCCCATAAAAGTAAGATATTACTCAAATACACAGACTACCTTGGATTTTTACTCTGCACGCCAGCAACAGATTAAATAAAGACAAGAATAATATATCCAATACTTATGATCTCTATTCCCTCATATTATGTACTCACATTGATTTTATGTATTTGTAAGTGTATTACAACATCATTACAAATTGTTCTTTTTAACATGTTTTGTTCAAAAGCATGAAACCAAGCTCAGTGAGAGCACCTCTAACACTTGATACAGTGGATAGACTTTTAAGTCTTCCATTACAAAGCCCACACCGTCATGATTAAGGAAATCATTTTCTGAAACGGTAGGGTCCGATCATTTTTTGTCTCTTCTATACCTGTGTGAATTCCAGTATTTTGGATTATTTGCACATTTAAAAAATGTCTTAAATAAATTTTGGAATGTTATCTTTTGTTGGATGTGATTTAACCCATCTAAACTTTATGGTTTTGTATTCCAAGAAGCCTCCAACACAGAACATTATACAGGGGACATAGAAAGAAGTTGTCTTTGTCCATTGTAAAGCACCTGTTTTGGGTACTTCCCTTATGTTTATTGATGAGTACTAAAATGGGAAGGTAGAGCTGCCGTTCTCAGATCATGCTGTTTACATAGTGGCAGAACTCATCTAATTTTCTATCCAACCAAAAAACTCTGGGTGGACCATAGTAATGATTTAGTACACAATATGTGCAAAAATCACATGTGACTTCAGAAAGCGCTGCAACTCATAACACACACCATTCAAAAACATGTCCAGTAAGGAACGGGAGATGAAGAACGCATGTTATCTGCCTTGTAATGTAGCTCAAGTTGTTAGGCGCCCTTCCACAGGTGCTTGCAGATCACTTCAGAGTTTGATCAGGGTGTCAATCAGTTTTTTCATTTTTCAGGCAGAGTGCGTTTGTTCAGGTTTGTCCTCAGTTTTTTATGCCGCGTTTTTTGTCAATGCATTTTTCAACTGCAAATACAGATAAAATATGCAAATTTCCAATGCGTTTCAAAGGACTCAGGACTGAGCTGCTCTTTTCTATGGCAATTGAGCTGTCGTTTGAAAATAAAAATAGAGCATGTCGAGATTTAAAAACGCGTCATTATAAAAAAATGGTGTTGTGTGTGCTTGAAAAAAAAATGTCAATTCTGAAAAGGCCATTGATACCAAATTAGGATGAGCTAGTATACTCGTCGGCTTGATGATCGTTAAGTATTAGGTACTACTCGAAACGGCTCGTTGCTCGGAAGGAGTATTTCCCCCCCTGCTCGACAGCATCGAATGCATTTAATTAAAAAAACACAGTGAACAACATGAAGAATAGAAATAAAAACCATGGAACACATTGAAACACAGGATCATTTAAAGAAGTGAAAAAGACCAGTAAGAACACAGTGAAGAATTAGATTACGATGTTTGGCAACATCTGTTGACTTTGTCGAAGAACGGCAGGGACGTGCAGAAAGTGCAGCAGGGAGACATCAAGCAGCAGGGTGAGACGATCGGGTAACCGGACAGGGGCGACGACATCGGGCACGACGAGAGTGAGACATCGGACACGGGGAGACATCGGAGCAGCCACGGGGGGAGACTGGGCAGCACGGGGAGGACATCGGGCAGGCAGGGTGAGAAGCGCGACACTGGGAACAGGCAGCACGGGGGAGACATCGGGGCAGGGGAATGAGCACGGGGAGGAGACATCGGGCAGCACGGTGGAACAACGAGGCCAGAACGGGAGACGTCGGGAGCAACGGGGGGAGACTGATGCAGCGAAGGGGGGACATCGGGCCAGCACGGGGAGCAGCCACGGGATTCACGGGCAGCGACGGGGGGAGACATCGGAGCATCACGGGGAGACATCGGCAGCACGGGTGAGACGTCAGTGGAAAGATGTGATCGTCCCGAGGACATAGCGTATCACCCCGACATGACGTAAGCAAGATTGTGCCCAACATCTTTAAAATCATTCTTCACTGTGGTTTTTCATGTTTCATGCGTTTCACTAATATACTGTTTTCACTGTTTTTATTCTATTCTTTCACTGTTCTTTCAATCGTTACTTGTCGGGAGTAATTACGCAAAATAGATAGTGTTGTCCGCTTAGAGACTTTAATAAATAACAATTTCCTGACTGTCCCTGAAAATGCTCAGACATGGCTGTTCAACAGAATTAGAGTCGTGCGAAGTCCCCATAACGCACCCGAATTTAGTCTAATTCTCAATCAGGGTCAGATCGCACTGTACGCTTATCAAAGACATCAGGAGCTCGAGGCGCGACTTATTCCTGAAAACGCATGTGCCGTCACTTGAAAAGTTCTACGCTTCCGCTGGTCTTTTCCTCTTTACTTCCTAATTGGCGCTGTTCATGGCGTATTGCATCGAGCATTGTAGAAACTTTGTCTGAATAGAGCGCACCGACCATTTTTCAGTGACTCGCTCACTCTAATCAGGGGTCGCTACGTTTAATCCAAGGTTACCTGGGTCAAGAGCACTATGAAACGGCTGAAATACGCTGTGGAAGCTAACTTTACAGTGTTCCATGTCTGTTTCAGGAGTACTGCTGAGAATCATGTTTAGACCCTCATTGAACTGTCTTCCCGCATATTGACGTTTGTGTAGTGGCTGAATCTATCCATCCAATGAGTTGTCTCTAACAAAATACTAACAATCATCTCTCACATTAGTATTACATTTCATATGGCTTATTGGCGAGCAGGATATAGTGTATTAGGACTCGAGGGTTGCGGGCATAGCGTAGATGGTATGTTTTCAAATCAGTCCCTGGCTCAACTCACAAAAAATCAGCTCCATTTAGAAAAGAACCTATCACCACGCAGGGGTATTTTCTGCATGACAAAACGTCTTTAATAAATCCACTAATTAATTGTTTGCTTGCCCTTTCACAGAGACGACAAATATAAAGATGTGAAACAATGAAATGAAATCGCTTCGCTGACAGAGACAGACATGATTGCGCCGTAGGGTTGATGACATCTCACATGGAATTTTATTTTATGTACTGAACATTAACAATCAACTGATCATCATCCTAACAGGCTGGTTTGGATTGTCATTGTAAAACCGTTTCACAAATGTTGATCATTACCAGGCACATTGAATCCATTTCAGGAACAAATGTAAATCCTGTCTTGCCAGCTTTTTATTTTTGACTATATACAGTATCATATTACAAAATCTTGGAATAAGTTCATTAGAACATATGAATCTATACTCTCTAGGAAACGGGTCTCGAATCTGAATGTTTTTATACATTTTTCTGCAACAATGGCAAAATTTCAATGTCAGCCAGACACGGTTGCGTTCTGCATGACTATGCCCATAAACGTTTGCAGAACTGACCATAGAATGTATTGAGGGTCAGAAAGTCCTGTCCCCCGTTGTGTATGTACTAACAACCAATGTCGGAGGGGCCATCATTCTACCCTGCAAAAGGAGTTGCAAGATCTCACACTGGGGAGCATCTGCAAAGTCTTCAATAACGGTTGATGAAAACTGGCAATGCTCAGAGCAAAGAGCATAAAAAGTTACAAATGTAAAGTGTTTCAGGTGTCATAGTAAAGACAGTGTTGTATCTAAAGGGTTTGCCATGTAAACCTATTATTTCTGGAAAAGAACAAGGCCCACAGATACATTTGAATGTTTCTTTCTTTATTATTCAGAAGACTTATGAAGAAAGCACGAAGTACGACCTTCTGAAAGGAATCAAAAATGGTGGAGATGTTTGGCCATTAGCCAATCAAAACATTAGCATAACTATAGATTGATCGGCACTAAAAGCATGCTCGTGTTCTCGTTATTCGAAACAAACTTTTTCCTATGCCCGAGTGCTTTTCCTATGCTCGAGACCCGATCATTTTTCAAAGTGACCTGGGTTAGGGAATAAAAGGCGTTTTTAATTGAAAAGAATGGTCTTCTGATAAGTTAGCAGATGTATGCAACCTCTGCAATCTATTCTTACTTCAACACCGTGCGTATATTATCTTCTCCCGACCAGTAGCAGATGTGAAGAACAGTGAAGATAGAATAAAAACGTGACCACAGGGAATCATTTTGGAAGTGAAAACAGTGAAGAATAAGATTCAGATGTTCGTCACATCTCTTACTTGTCGTAGATACGCTGTCCCGGGTCCGCTCCTCTGCTTCCACTGAGTCTCCCCGATCCGCTCTCTGCCCTCCGATGTCTCTGTGCCGCTGCCCCCGCTGTCTCGTGCCTGCCGCTGCCCCGCTGTCCGGTGCCTGCCTCTGTGCCCGTGCTGCTCCCCCGTGCCTGCCGTCAGCCCGTGCCTGCCGCTGCGCCGTGTCCTGCGCTGCCGTTCTGCTTCCGTGCTGCAGCTGCCCGTGCTGCTCCCCGTGCTGCCGCTGCCGTGGCTGCTCCCCGTGCTGCCTCCCCGTGCCTGCCGCTGCCCGTGCTGCCCCCGGGCCTACCGCCAAAGTTTGTCAGGACCTGAAATTTTCTGGTTGAAACTGTCCACTAAATACTATCTAGAACTTCATAAGGTATTTTATAATGCTTGTTTAGGAACATGTACATCTTACTTCAAGGACAAAGTATCAACGCGTAGCATTTTTCCTGCCTGTAGCTACGCTGGGTTGTAATACATAGCCCCTCACTGACTCCACCCCCCACAATGACGAAGCAGCAAAACCCTTGTGTGTTTCCATTCTTGGACCAATGTCCACCATGTCCATCCATAACTGCACTCAGAAGCCTCACATGGCAAGCCTGGCCATCGAAGTGATCTAAAGTCATCGCCACATTACATATGTGGAGATGAACATACCACAATGCAGAGGCTGCTGCACAGATTTCGATGCCTTTTGAATACTATATTTTTAACCTGCTTGGTTGTGGAGTTCAGTCCGTCTCTGCGCATTATAGCCTGTGTACTCTTCATCTGTTGATGACAGAATTGTGACCCTATAAACGTGGTGCCAACGGAACACCATCACTAACCCACACGTTCCTTTAGGTGCAAAGTTTTAAACATGTTGGACATAATGCCACCTTGCAACACAATTGTTGCACATGAACATAATAAATACATGTTGTCAGATCCTAAGACCCTTTAGTTACCTACAAAACGTGGACAGCAAAGCTTACACAGACAAACATAATGTTCTGGGCCCATGTCTGAACCTAGAATCTACAAAGCAAGGTAGATACAATGTGTGCTCTACAGTAGCTTATCTGACAGTTTCTGTCTGCTGCGTATTGGAAGATTACCAATAAACAACACACCCAACTCTGTTTCCAGCACTCCTCTATGACAGTACAGGAATGGTCTATACCGTGACTGCGATATCTCCAACCGTGTGGGGGGGCTTGAAATAGTGCTCCTGAATTTGTGTAGCGACCCCCCGCAGAAAGGGGGGGGGGGGGTGTATATGTTTTTCATCCCACATGTGTAGGTGGGTGAAAGGTGATTCTTAAAAAAAATTATATCGATGACTTTTGAATTTTGGATTGCTGCTTGGTATGTGACCCATAGAAAAAGTTTTTTTTTTTTATTAAGTTTTTTTTTAGGTAAAATTTATATTGCACAATAAATGGCCGGCAACAGTTTTTTAGTAGTTAGTAAAAGCAAGTGGCAAGTGCACTGGATAGTTTCTTTATGAGCCTGGCTATACCTAATCAAATGGTAAATGTTCTGAGTACTGTTAAGTGCGGTTACCTATGAAAAAGTGGCCATCATCACAGCAAAAGTGTAAAATGAACATTACATATAGGCAACCAACCTCACACCATTCCAATCTCGCTAAAAGTATCTTCAGAATAAAAAAAAGAAACAAGGAGCCCGACAGGTGCTTAATATAGCTCCAAACGTGAATTCATGAAGAGAAAGAATGATTAAGGACGACAATATTCACAGAAGATATATGGTTATTGGGGAAGATGTTTGGCACAATCTCCTCGCTGAATTCCTTCAGAACTCTAATTAAAAAAATTGTGTAATCCATTTGGTACCATTCGTGAAAATAAATGATTAACCCTTTTTTCTACAAAAAAACTTGCTGCAACAAAACCTTCCAAAAGCATAAACCTTTAAGACTGTGGCCGTACTGTACTTGTATTTCAGACCATCAGCAGGTAAAGAAGACAGAAAAAATGCTAATGAAGCGGATACAGAATTCAGGAGTAATAAAAAGTTCGAGCCAAGCCCATGCCAAAGCTTCATTTCTGAATGTTAAACTTGCCAAATACTGGCTATGGAAATTATGCCCTTTAAATGTGTGGATTTGGAGACAGTCTATGAATTAATGTCATGTTTTACAAACCTCATGTCCACAGCTTCGTTTTTTTAAACTTTCCTATAATGGAAGCTGAAGATGTTTTATAAAGTGCTTATAAGTATTTTGTTTTCTTCCACACAAATTTCGTTATGTAACAGCATTCTTCTTGGAAATGGGAATACTGGTAATGTTAGTAAATCAAAGATAATGATTTAACTTACAGCTCCTTTTAAAATCTCTTACCATGCTCCTACTAGTGCCATTTAAATTTGATGGTGGCCTTGAGCCAGGTCTCTGTGTCGGCGATTTAACCCCTTCTTTCATTTTTTGTTGTTTTCTTTTGTTATCCTTAAAAATCATAACTTTTTTTAATCCCTTTTCATTAACAGAGCGTATGGACGCTTCTTTTCTTTACTGGAAACAAAATTGTGCTTCCAATTTTCAGTATTTTGCAATTCCAGGCAAGTTCAGGAAAATTGAAAAAATTCACATTCCAGTGAAATTAAAGAAGTTTTTTTCTGCTTTCACTGTGCACTCCACATTGGGGACAAGACAAACTTTTCATTGCTTCCGTTTTTGGCACTATATGCCTTTTGCTCACTCTTTTGTAACAAATGTGAAAAAGTGTTGATTTGGGCACTATTCTACCTTCACTTGCCCAGTAATAATCATATTTAGAAGCCTGAATAAAGTCGGTACTACTTTTGGGACTGGCAATACCTAACATGTTTATGATTATGTTTGTTTATTTTTATTTCCAATATATGGAAGGGGGGAGGGGTAATTTTTAACTTTTAGTTATGCTGTATTAATTAGACCCCCTAGGGTACTTTAACTGTACCTCCAAGAAAAATGGGATCACATCCATAACTGCAGAAAAATGGGGGACAGGTGTGAATTTTAAAAAATTGGTGATTCTTACACAACTCAGCGATAGCTATTTTGTTTCCATCATTCCTTTCCTGGTATCAGATACCAGTTCCTGATATCCTGGAAACCGCAAATAAGAAAAATACCAGGGCCCCTCGACGGGGTCTATAGCTTATTCATGAGATTTATGAACTATGTTCAAGGGGGACACAAAAAAATCATCAATTTTATTTTGGATGTTTAGCACTTTTTTGCCCCCAACTCTCGTAACATAAAATAAAATATTTTATCTATTATTTCTGTTCCCACTACGATTGCGGCGATACTCATTTATATAGTTTTTTCTTATCTTCTCCAATTTTCCTGAGCAAACCAATAGTGGCGAATATTGCATTATTTAATTGACAACTTTTTAGGGCCATAGAACTTGCTGTATTTCTGTGTGTCAGCCCTATGTTTGAGGGCTTACTTTTCGAAAGAAGTTGCTTCTTTTCAGTCGTATCATATTAGTGGCACAGTAACTTGGTTTGTCACTTTTTAGAACATTGTTTGTGATGGCGCGTTTGTTGAAAAATGGTATTATTCCGGGAAGTGCTGACTTTTTTTACGTCCGTTCCAGAGGGGTCCGGATGATTTAGATTTACTTGTACACACGATTGATACGGATGTGGTCGATTAACACAATGTACGTGTTTATTGGTTTATATACTTTATTTTGCTTTTAGGTGTAACTGGGGGCAGATTATGGGACTTTATTTCTTTAATTATATAATCAATGATCATCTTTTTTTTTACTTTTTTACATTTTTACATTTTCATTAAGGGTTAATGACACACAATGGAGATGTTCTCAGCTATTCGTTAGTAGCAGTAGAAAAGGGGGCGCTTCCCACACAAGGAGGGTACATAAAGTAAATTATCAATCACAAGACGTCTGGATTTTTACTCTGAAAGCCAGAACAAGATTAAATAAAGGACAAGGATCTAATATACAATTACTTACTGATCAATATTCCCGCATATAGTACTCACATGATTTTATGATGTATTTGCATATATGTATTAACATCATTACAAATTGTCTTTGGTAAAATGTTTTTTCAAAGCAGGAAAACTACAAGTCATGAAGACATCTAACACGTGACTACCCGCGGATAGACCTTTAAGTCTTCCATTAGCAAAGCCCACACCGTCATGATTAAGGAAATCATTTTCTGAAATGGGTAGGCGATCATTTTTTGTCTCTTCCATACCTGTGTGAATTCCAGTATTTTGGATTATTTGCACATTTTAAAAAAATGTCTTAATAAAATTTTGGAAATGTTATCTTTTGTTTGGATGTGATTTAAAAATCTAAACTTTATGGTTTTTGTATTCCAAGAAGCCTCCAACACAGACATTATACAGGGGACATAGAAGAAGTTGTCTTTGTCAATTGTAAAGCAGCTGTTTTGGGGTACTTCAGCTTAGTTTATTTATAGTTACTAAAATGGGAGTAGAGCTGCAGTTCTCAGTCACTGCTGTTACATAGTGGACAGACTCATCTACTTTTCATACAATCCAAAAAACTCTGGGTGACCATAGGATATGAATTTGTAACACAATATTGCAAAATAATATTGACTTCGGGGTCTATAGCTTATTCATGAGATTTATGAACTATGTTCAAGGGGGACACAAAAAAATCATCAATTTTATTTTGGATGTTTAGCACTTTTTTGCCCCCAACTCTCGTAACATAAAATAAAATATTTTATCTATTATTTCTGTTCCCACTACGATTGCGGCGATACTCATTTATATAGTTTTTTCTTATCTTCTCCAATTTTCCTGAGCAAACCAATAGTGGCGAATATTGCATTATTTAATTGACAACTTTTTAGGGCCATAGAACTTGCTGTATTTCTGTGTGTCAGCCCTATGTTTGAGGGCTTACTTTTCGAAAGAAGTTGCTTCTTTTCAGTCGTATCATATTAGTGGCACAGTAACTTGGTTTGTCACTTTTTAGAACATTGTTTGTGATGGCGCGTTTGTTGAAAAATGGTATTATTCCGGGAAGTGCTGACTTTTTTTACGTCCGTTCCAGAGGGGTCCGGATGATTTAGATTTACTTGTACACACGATTGATACGGATGTGGTCGATTAACACAATGTACGTGTTTATTGGTTTATATACTTTATTTTGCTTTTAGGTGTAACTGGGGGCAGATTATGGGACTTTATTTCTTTAATTATATAATCAATGATCATCTTTTTTTTTACTTTTTTACATTTTTACATTTTCATTAAGGGTTAATGACACACAATGGAGATGTTCTCAGCTATTCGTTAGTAGCAGTAGAAAAGGGGGCGCTTCCCACACAAGGAGGGTACATAAAGTAAATTATCAATCACAAGACGTCTGGATTTTTACTCTGAAAGCCAGAACAAGATTAAATAAAGGACAAGGATCTAATATACAATTACTTACTGATCAATATTCCCGCATATAGTACTCACATGATTTTATGATGTATTTGCATATATGTATTAACATCATTACAAATTGTCTTTGGTAAAATGTTTTTTCAAAGCAGGAAAACTACAAGTCATGAAGACATCTAACACGTGACTACCCGCGGATAGACCTTTAAGTCTTCCATTAGCAAAGACCCACCGTAATGATTATGAAACATTTTCTGAAACGGGATCAGGCGATCATTTTTGTTCTATTCTATACCTGTGTGAAGCCTAGAGTTTGGATATTTGCAATTTAAAAACAGTCTTAATAAAATTTGGAAATGTTATCTTTTGTTTGGATGTGATTTAAAAATCTAAAATTTATGGTTTGGTATTCCAAGAACGCCTCCAACACAGACATGATACAGGGGACATAAGAAGAAGTGTCTTTGTCAATGTAAAGAGCGGTTTTGGGTACTTCAAGCCCGTAGGTTTGATAGCGTACTAAATGGAGTAGAGCTGCAGTTCTGTCACTGATGGTTACATAGGTGGAAGACTCTCGTACTTTTCCTATAATCCAAAAAACTCTGGGTGACCATAGGATATGAATTTGTAACACAATATTGCAAAATAATATTGACTTGAGAAGCTGCTGCAACTCAGAACACACACATTTCAACATGACCAGTAAAGAGACGGGAGATGAAGAACACATGTGTATCTGCCTTGTAATGTCAGCTCAAGTTGTTAGGCCCCTTCCACACTTGCGTTGCAGATCACTTCAGAGTTTGATCAGGGTTCAATCAGGTTTTTGTCAGTTTTCAGGCAGAGTTTGTTCAGTGTCTCAGTTTTTTATGCGCGTTTTCAATGCATTTTCACTGCAAATTCAATGCAATTTCAATGCGTTTCAAAGGACTCAGGACTGAGCTCTATCTTTTCTATGGCAATTGATGCGTGAAAAAATAGAGCATGTCGAGATTTAAACGCGCATTAAAAAAAATGTGTGTGTGTGCTTGAAAAAAAATGCAATTCTGAAAAGGCCCATTGATTACAATTAGAGATGAGCGAGTATACTCGTCCGAGCTTGATGGTCGTTCAAGTATTAAGGTACTCGAAACGGCTCGTTGCTCGGACGAGTATTTCCCCTGCTCGAGATCGAGCATTTAATTAAAAAAACACAGTGAAGAACAATGAAGAATAGAATAAAAACAGTGAACACAGTGAACACAGGATCATTTAAGTGAAAAAGACCAGTAATACACGTGAAGAAAGGAAGATAGGTATAGATGTTCTGGCACATTGCTTAACTTGTCGGAAAGAACACGCGCGGAACGCGCCAGGGAACGACATGCAAGCAGGGGAGACATCAAGCAGCACGGGGAGGATCGGGCATCGGGTAGTACATCGGGCGACACGGGGGAGACTCTGGCAGCACGACTAGGGGAAGACATCGGGCACACCCGGGGGGGAGTACATCGGGCGCCACGGGGTAGACTCGGGCAGCACGGGGAGACGACCGGGGACAGCGTCGCAACGGGCAGACATAGGGCAGCACGGGGAGACATCGGGCAGCAGAGGTGGGAGACATCGGGCAGCACGGTGGATACACGAGCAGCAACGTGGGAGACACTCGGGAGCAAGGAGCAACGGGTACATCGGCCAGCCGGGAGAGACCTTCGGGCAGCACGGGGAGACATCGGGCACAGGGGAGACATCGTGCAGAACGGGTGAGACTTCAGTGAAGAAAAAAAAAAAACAAAAACAAGAAAGAAAAAAAAAACAAAAAGAGGTTCGAGGGGACCAAAAGAAAACAACAAAAAAAAAAACGAGCGACGGAAGCGTATCACCCGCAAGTAAGCAGATTGTACGACAACCATCGTTATCATTCTTCACTGTGTTTTTCACTGCGTTTGTTCACTTAATATCCTGTTTTCACTGTTTTTATTCTATTCTTTCACTGTTCTTCAACATCTGTTAACTTGTCGGGAGATAATATACCGCGCGGAACAGTGAAGAATAGATTGCAGATGTTGCATACATTCTGCTACTTATCAGAAAGACATTCTTTTCATTAAATACACATCTTTATGTTCCTGACCTGGTCCCCTTTGAAAATGCTCGGGTCTCCCTTGACTTCAATGGGCCGTTATCGAGACGAGCACTCGAGCATCTGGAAAAGCTTTCGTCTCGAATAACGAGCACCGAGCATTTTAGTGCTCGCCTCATCTCTAATACAATGGGCGTCAGAGTGCATCAAGTTCTGACGTGTCAAGAGCACGCGTCATGAAACGCGCCGTGAAAAAAATCGCAGTGTGGAAGGGGCCTAACTCTGTATACAGTTGTCCATGTCTGGTTTCAGGAGTACTGCTGAGAATTCATGTTTTAGACCTCATTGAACTGTCTTCCCGCATATTGCTTGTGTAGTGGCTGATATCCATCCAATCTGTTGTGCTAAACAAATACTACTCATATCCTCACATTAGTATTCATCATATGGCTTATGTGCGAGCAGATAATTAGTGTAATTAGGCTCGAGGTTGCTGCGTAGAGGTATGTTTTCATAATCAGTCTGGGCACTCAACACAAAATCAGCACTTTAGAAAAGACTATCACAACGCAGGGTATTTTCTGCATGACAAAACGTCTTTAATAAATCCCTTAATTAATTGTTTGCTTTCCCTTTCAAGTGAGACAAATAGAAAGATGAAAAATAGAAATGAATTCCTTCGCTGACAGAGAATGATTAAGCCGTAGGGTTGATGACAAATCTCAATGGAATTTTATTTTATGTACTGCAACATAACATCAACTGTTCAATACTTAACAGGCTGCGTTGGATGTAAGACACCTGTTTCACAAAATGTTTGATCATTTACTCAGGCAACATTGATCCATTTCAGGAACAAATGTAAAATCCTGTATTGCAGCTTTTATTTTATACTGTATACAGTATCATATTACAAAATCTATGGAATAGTTCATTAGAACATATGAACTATATACTCTCTACGAACACAGGGCCTCGAAATGCCTGGCATGTTTTACTACTTTTTCCCTGCAACATGGAAAATATTTCACGAGATACGGCTTGCCTTGAATGAATCCCATAAACAGTGTCAGAAGCTAGACATAAATAGTAGGGCATGGGTCAGAAAGTTACTGTCCCCCGTGCTGTACTATAACATCCAATGTCGGCAAGGGGTCCATCATTCTACAATGAAAAAGGAAGTTGAGAATCTCACAACTGTGGAAGCACCTGCAAATTCAATACAAGGTGAAAACTGTGCATTGCTCAGAGAAATTAAGCAATAAAAAGGTACATCGTGTAAAGTGTTCAGGTGCATAGTAAAAAGACAGTGTGGCTTATCTAAAAGGGTTGCCATGTAAACCTAGTATTTCTGAAAAGAACAAGGCACCACAGATACATTTGAATAGTTCTTTCTTTATTATTCAGAAGACTTCTGAAAGAAAGCACGAAAGTACGACTTCTGAAAGAAAGCAAAAATGTGGAGATGTTTGGCCATTATGCAAAGCAAAACATTAGGTAATAACTAGAGATGAGCGAGCACTAAAATGCTCGGGTGCTCCCCTAGGAGATGGGGACGCATGCGCCGAGCGGCGGGAGTGAGAGAGATCGCCGCTGGAGCCAGGGGAGGTAAGTTCTGCTGGGCTTCAGGGGCACACGCAGGGACACGGGTCTGCCCGCGATCCGACACAGGGATTGCAGGAGCCCCCTTGACAGATGCAAACTCAACTAGAAAGTCTTATATTATGGCAGAAATGTCATACATCCTTTGTTAAACTGTACACTTCAGGGGACTGTCTAGTCTAACTTTGCACTTGCTTTGTTACAGTTTTGATAAATCGGTTCCAATGTTTTAAAAAATACCTACAATGTTGCCTTCTTTACCAACCTCTAATATTTGTTTAGTTTTGTAGAATTGAATTTGGCACCAGACTTCTCTATTTTGGTTTCATCTACCCACTTCTGACCTAACCTGTTTAGTTTTGGGCTTTGAACGAGGTAGCCACCAGGCGCTAGCCGCGAGCCCCATTGAAGTCAATGGGAGACTCGAGCATTTTTCAAAGGGACCATGGTTCGGGAATAAAATGTGTTATTTAATTGAAAAAGAATGTCTTCTGATAAGTTAGCAGATGTATGCAAACATCTGCAATCTATTCTTCACTTCACCGTGCGTATATTATCTCCCGACAAGTTAGCAGATGTGAAGAACAGTGAAGAATAGAATAAAAACAGTGAACACAGGATCATTTAAGTGAAAAACAGTGAAGAATAGATTGCAGATGTTCGGCACATCTGCTTACTTGTCGGTAGATACGCTGTCCCGGGATCCGCTCCTCTTCTTCCACTGAAGTCTCCCCGATCTCTCTGCCCTTCCCGATGTCTCTGTGCCGCTGCCCCGCTGTCTCGGTGCCTGCCGCTGCCCCGCTGTCTCGGTGCCTGCCGCTGCCCGTGCTGCTCCCCGTGCCTGCCGCTGCCCGTGCCTGCCGCTGCCCGTGCCTGCAGCTGCCCGTGCTGCTCCCCGTGCCTGCCGCTGCCCGTGCTGCTCCCCGTGCCTGCCGCTGCCCGTGCTGCTCCCCGTGCTGCTCCCCGTGCCTGCCGCTGCCCGTGCTGCTCCCCGTGCCTACCGCCAAAGTTTGTCACGGACCTGAAATTTGCGGTTGAACTGTCCACTAAATACTATCTAAGAACTTCATAAGGTTTATTTTATAATGCTTTGTATTAGGAACATGTACATCTTACTTCAAGGACACAGTATAAAACGCTGTAGCATTTTTCCTGCTGTAGCTACTGCTGGGTTGTAATAACATAGCCCATCACTGACTCCAACACCCACAATCGAAGAAGCAGCAAACCTGGGTGTTCAATTCTTGGACACAAGGTCCACCATGTCCATCCATAGACTGCACTCAGAAGCCTCACATGGCAGCCTGGCCCATCGAAGTGATCTAAGTCACATCGCCACATTACATATGTGGAGATTAACATACCACCATGCAGAGGCTGCTGCACAGATTTCGATGCACTTTGAATATTATTTTTAACCTGCTTGGTTGTGGAGATATCAGTCCCAGTCTCTGACCATTATAATCCTGTGTACTGCTTCATGCTGTTGTGACAGAATTGTAACATATAAATGTTGTGCAAACTGGGAACACAAACTACCACGCTAGTTTAGGTGCAAAGTTTTAAACAGTGTTGGACATAATGCAACTGCGACACAATTGTGGCACATGAACATAATAAATACATATGCAAGATCCTAAGACCCTTTATTACATACAAATGTGGACAAAAAGCTTGCACAGACACAATAATGTATCTGGGCCAATGTCTGAACATAGAATCTACAAAGGCATAGGTAGATCACAATGTGTGCTCTACAGTAGCTTATCTGACATTTTCTGCTGCTGATTGGAAAGTATCAGGGAAGATTACCATAACACACGCCCACTCTGTTTCCAGCACCTCCTCTATGACAGTACACAGGAATGGTCATATACCGTGACTGCTATATCTCCAACCGTGGGGACTTGAAATAGTGCTCCTGAATTTGTGTAGCACCCCCCGCAGAATGATATGTTAATCCCCACATGTGTAAGCTGGTGAAAGGTATTCTTTAAAAAAAATTATATAGATGAACTTTTGAATTTGGAATTGCTGCATTGGTATTGACCCATAGAAATTTTTTTTTTTTTAATTAAGTATTTTTTTTAGGTTATTTATGTTGCACAATAAATGCAGCAACAGTTTTTTAGTAGTTAGTAAAAGCAATGGCAAGTAGCAACTGGATAGTTTCTTTAGGAGCCTGGGCTATACTAATCAAATGTAAAATATCTGAGTACTGTTAAGTGCTGTTACATATGAAAAAGGGGCCATCATCAACAGCAAAAGTGTAAAAAATGGAAGCATTACACATAGGCAACAACCTCAAAAACATGGCCAATATAGCTAAGAAGTATCTTCAGCATAACAAAAGAACAAGGAGCCTGACAGGTGATTATATAGCTCCAAAAGTGGAATTACATGAAGAGAAAGAAGGATTAATGGACGACTATATTCACAGAAGATATATGGTTATTGGGGAAGATGTTTGGCACAATCTCCTTGCTGAATTCCTTCAAGAACTCTATGTGAGAAAAATTGTGTATCCATTTGTTAATCGATGAAAATAAATGATTAACCCTTTTTTTTAAAAAAAAATCTTGCTGCAACCTTTCCAAGAAAGCATAAACCTTTAGTACTGTGCCGTACTGTACTGTATATTCAGACCATCAGCAGGTAAAGAAGACAGAAAAAATTGCTAATGAAGCGGATACAGAATTCAGGAGTATAAAAAGTTAGGCCAAGCACATGCCAAAGCTTCATTTCTGAATGTTAAACTTGCCAAAATACTGGCTATGGAAATTATGCCCTTTAAATGTGTGGAGTTTGAGACAGTCTATGAATTAATGTCATGTTTCACAACCTCATGTCCACAGCTGCTTTAACTTTTCCTATTAATGGAAGCTGAAGCATTGTTTTATAAAGTGCTTCATAATATTTTGTTTTCTTCCACACAAATTTTCTTTATGTAACAGCATTCTTCTTGGAAATGGGAATACTTGTAATTTTAGTAAATCAAAGATAATGATGTAACTTACAGCTCCTTTGTAAAATCTCTTACCAGGCTCCTACTAGTGCCATTTAAATTGTATGGTGGCATTGAGGCCAGGTCTCTGTGTAGGCGACTTAACCCCTTCTTCATTTTTGGGTTTCTTTTATTTATCCTTTAAAAATTCATAACTTTTTTATCCTTTCATTAACAGAGCTGTATGAACGCTTCTTTAATGGAAACAAATTGTTTCCAAGTTTCAGTATTTGCAATTCCATGCAATGTTCCAGGAAAATTGAAAAAAATTCAAATTCAGTGAAATTAAAGACATTTTTTTCTGCTTTCACTGTGCACTCCACATGTGGGACAAGACAACATTTTCATTGCTTCCGTTTTTGGCACTATATGGTCTTTTGATCACTCTTGTGTAACAAATGGTGAAAAAGTGTTGATTTGCGCACTATTCTACCTTTACTGCCAGTAATAATCATATTTATATCCTAATAAATCAGGACTTTTGGGACATGGTAATACCTAACATGTTTATGATTATGTTTGTTTATTTTTATTTCCAATATATGGAAGGGGGAGGGGTAATTTTAACTTTTAGTTAGTGCTGTATTAGTAGACCCCCTAGGGTACTTTACTCCAAGAAAAATGGGGATCACATCCATAACTGCAGAAAAATGGGGACATGGTGGGAGATGTGAAAAAGTGGTGATTCTACACAAACTCAGCGATAGCTATTTGTTTCCATCATTCTTCCTGGTAATCAGATACACAGTTCCTGATATCCTGGAAACCGCCAAAGTCTCTTGTTGTGAATGTCCAGCAGTCTCAGGGTGACAGGACTGTGTTACAGACAGTTGTAACCCCAACTCACATAAATTAAGATGGATGGACTTTGACCCCAAGTCAACAGTGGCCTTGTTAGGCACCTTATTTTCAGTCTAGAAACCAACAAGAGCTCAAACAAAACAATGTCCTTACTGGATTCCAGTCCTCTTGGGACAGACCACCTGTCTGTCTCCAACTGGTCCCAAGTCCTCCTGCTGACTGCAGGACACACAGCACTGGCTTGTTGTGAGCTCTCCCTCTGGAGTTGGCCAGGGATGGGAGTGGTCAAGGTCCTTTTCAACCCTGGTTGTGGGTCGCTCTCCAGCGCCCCCTAGGTTCACACTCTTACAATGTTCAGTGATATCCTGCATCTGGTTATATGATAACTGGCTAGAATAGGAACATCACACCTTCTGGCTTTTGTCTACAGTAGCACAAAATTATGGTTAAACTCCTTTGCTAAGCTCTTGCATTGCACTCTGGCCCATTGTAATCAATGGGTCTTTTCAGACTTGCATTTTTTTTCACGCACACACACACGTTTTTTTTAACGCGGGTTGAAATCTCGACATGCTCTACTTTTGCAAGTCACGCGCGTGAAAAACGCACCATACAAGTCTATGGAGATGCATCAAAAATGCATTGTACTCTGAGACACACGCAAGTGCAACGCAAGTGCCATAGAAAAGATAGAGCTCATTACTGAGTCCTTTCACCCGCATTACCTGCGCATGAAAAACGCATTAAAATTGCATTGAAAATGCATTGAAAATGCGCGTGAAAACTGAGACACTGAACAAACTCTGACTGAAAACTGATTGAACTCTGATGCAAAATGTCAGTTTTTCACTGACCAAACCCTGATTGCACCCTGATCAGACTCTGATGTGATCTGCAACGCAAGTGTGGAAGGGGCCTAAGACTGTTGATTAAGACTGTTTCAGCAGCATGTATAAAATCTTTCACAGTAATGATGGTGGCAGGATTGGGGCATATTTGTCCAAAGTATCGCAAAGCTAGACCCTGTAAAGTCATACAGTGTAAAGTTTACAAGATTGGCCAAAGTGTTTTATGCTGGATGATGAATTAAGCGTAGACTGTTTAGTACAGATAAATTAAAGTCCCCTTTAACATATATAACTATCCCCTTTACTGAGGAGATGCAATGGGGGAGATTTATTAATCTGTCCAGGACAGAATTCTGTCCTACTTTAGACAGTTTTCTGGCTCTCCTACGACGAGCTTGACAACAGAATTCTGTCCCAACTTTCTGGTGTAAAGTAAGCCAATTAATAGGAGGTGCAGAGTATGACTAGATGTCTTATACTAGGACAGATTTATCATCCAGCATTAGACACTTTTATTAATCTGGTGCAGAATAAAACTGTCTAGTGCAGTGATGGCGAACCTATGGCACTGGTGCCAGAGGTGGCACTCAGAGCCCTTTCTGTGGGCACTCAGGCCATCACCAGAGATGACTCCACGTATCTTCCTGCAGTCCCAGACAGCCCAGGACTTGCTATGCACAGAGCTATTTTAAAGTGACAGCTCTACCAGGGACTATTTTCTGCTTTATTGGTGTCCTCAGGGTTCTGGTATCAAAGAAAACTGTGACAGAGAAGGGAGTATAAATCACAAATTAAATTTCTGTGTTGGCACTTTGCGATAAATAAGTGGGTCTTTGTTGTAGTTTGGGCACTCAGTCTCTAAAAGGTTCGCCATCACTGGTCTAGTGTAACTCTGCACTGTCTGTGTGTTTTTAGGCATATTTGTCATGCACATTGCAACAGTTTGATAAATCTGCCCTATTATCTTCAATCTGAATGATGATCTCTTCTAAGTCAGATTGTATGATAAACTAGACATACAGATCAGTGTTATTTAGTATAATAAAATGCAATTAACTGACATTTCCATTTATTTGATACGCTAATAAAATGTTCACCATTCTGAGTGAGGAAAAGATGAAACTTACAAAGTATAAAACTTGGATGAAATTAGCATTTACATAAATAAAGCTATTTTGTATAAATGATCGTCTAACATTTTTCCTTCTTTACAGCTATGAACATAATTTACAGAACATTTGTTTTCCTGTTTTTTCTTCTTCCTTTTTACATTCATGTTTAGCACATTTATACTTGATATATTCCTCGGAAGTAAGCAGATGGAGCTATTTCTTCTGGTGAAAGTCTGATGGAGATGTATAGCTTTACTTCCATGGATTTTGTAAGATGCTCTGAGTTATAGCACGGCTGCCTAATGTAGAACTTCTTCCCTTAACAAAAGGAGGAACATAATTTTTTCAGGATGTAAATTTTATGATATTGTTAAAAACAGGATTTGCAAGTCTTCTATAAAATAAAAAAAGAATGCTTTTATAAATACAAAGAGTGTTTAAAGCAGACATTGTTTTTACTCAGAAGCCAAAGACAATACATTGAAATGACTTCTCTTCCCCCCTAATAGCATAATTGGACCACATTATCTTTAAATCTTGCAATTTCTGTATGGTATTGGCCATTGATGTAAAATTGAGAAGGGTTGTAACAACAAAGTGTATTTAGGAACTTGGTCAATAGGAATAATAAGGAATTAATGGGGAAAGCGTACAAAGATTAACAACATATACAAAAATGTAGACATGCTTTTAAAAAAACCTTTGGAAGGTTTTTTGAAAAATGCATTTGTAAGGTTGCTGCTCCTTGGTCCTTTTCTGCTCCATACTCTGCCTGTTATGCCAGGTCCTGACTCCATCATCCTGATGCTAGTTGTTGCTAGGGCCTGTTGGGTGGTGGTATTTGGAAGACACCCCCACAAACCATGAGAAAGAAGTGCAGAGCGACCTCCCACCCCCAGAAACCAAGCATAGTACCTTTTTAGATGTCTTTAAACTTTGTTGCCCTTATCCATGGAATTAGAGCTAATATTCTTTTAAAAAAGACGATGTCCCTTCTTTTAGTTATGGATGCAGGGAAACAGTATATAGTCAAACTAGCCACCTCACCGTCACTGACAACGCTGCTAAACTGGGCTCTGCTATATCATAAACCACTCCCTCAGGAAGGAGGTGGTTGAAAGTGAGGATGTTTTTTTGAAAAGAAATCAATCTTGCTCCTCACCTCTCCCTCAGGAATTCTCTTCAGCTGGGTTAATTGCATCAGTGAGGAGGTGAACTTGCTTGACTGTATATTGCAGCTCCCTGTTTTCATGACTGGAATAGAAGACATCAGTAATAGTCTTTTTAAGAAGAATGGTGGCCCTAATACCATGGATTGAGGCATCATTAGAACATGTATAAAGACTTCCAACAGGTACTGTGTGTGGTTTGTGGAGAGGCAGAGCCACCGGTGACAGTTTCTCTTTAGGCAGACATCTCTTTAGCCCATGAACTGGGCTGTTGGGTCTAATAGTTTGTTGTGGAGCTCAGTTTTGTACCTGATTTTATCTTTCTCATTACTTAGGTGCTATTATTCAGTGTAGAATGTATGGGCATTGTACAACACTGTACATACAGAAAAGAGATACTTGGCAAAGCATCAAGCAAAGTACTAGTGGTAACACATTGCTATAGAAAATGAGGATGAAAAGAACAGAGTAATATCACAAGGCACATTTTATATATACTATCTACTACTACATTAGCTACTATAGCATGGGCTGCTGTCTGCTATCTACTTTTCTATCTATCCTATACTTTTGTATGTATAATTTCTTGTTTCCCCTTGTGATGGCACTGCATTTATATAGACAGTAACATCAATGTGGACCTCCCTAAGTGCACAATCAGCAGTGGTGGGAAGGGATACAATAATTTGCATTCATTTCCCACTAAATCCATTGGCTTCAGCTGGACTATTTGTAACTCAGAAGGAGAGTGCTCTTTAATGACCAAGTATAGACTGGGTCGTCGCTGGTATGGTGCACACCCAGCCTATAGCGGTTCCAAAATGAGCTATGATATCTGTTTAAAATTACACCTTTGACCACATCTTTAGCTGGAAGGGAATACTTCAAGCTATCTATAAAGGCCCTCTTCTGTACGATTGTGCTGGTGGGTCGGTGATAGGTCAGAGCAGTACTAGTATGCACATGAATGTCTCACAGAACAAGTCCAAAAAACAAATGTTAATGTTCCTACTGTGTTAAGCAGAAAGCAGATTCTCTCCAAAACTGGGGATCCAATGTCTAATGTCTGAGGTATAATATGATGCAGAGAAGCCCTGGCCAGTGGCTGTGACAGCCCTAATTCACTAGTAAAATTAATCTTCAAAAGGACATGGATAAATACAGATTATTGGTCCAATTAGGATATAGTAAGAGTTGCTGCCTTTAGAAGTCTAAGGAGAGGGGACAGAGTGGAGGAAATACGAGTCTTTAGTGCTGCTGCTGCTTCTGGTTGGTGCCCTTTTGTCTTGAATTTTCCTTATGTATGTATGGATTATCACAGGTAGTCTCTGCTTACCAAGGTGTTCAGGTCAAAGAAAATTGCGACTCATATATACAGATGTTGCATTGGTTGACATCACTTGAAGTATGGAACATAATGGGGCACATACCTTGCTTCAGTTTTCTGGCAAACTACTTGCACATGTATTTAAGAAGGGTCCACGCCACATATATGTTGCACATAAGCCTTTTGTGTCACAGCTGCACTACTCTTCACCAGACACAAATTTCATCACTGAAAGAGGCATTTTGGTGCACAGTTGGATTTGCAGATTTATCCTGCAGAGTCTAACAGAAATCTGGTGCACGCCCATGTTAAAGGTGCACCAAAAAAAGTTAATGCACTCTGTACAAGCAGTGCAGAGGGCTCCAGATTCAGATAGTGCAGTTTGCACAGTTATTTTTTTAAATTGCCTCAATAAGTTATGAGCAGAGAAAATATTAAGCATGTCATGTTAACTAGTGCTACACCTGAAGAGCCTGTGGATCTCTGTGGGGGTCTCAGCAATCATGACAAATGTGGCTTGTAGGTTCCCCAAAGTAAAGGATAATATACATGCTTAGCCACTAATCTGTTCATTTCTACAAGAATACTGGACATACCGTATATACTCGAGTATAAGCTGACCCTAGTATTAGCTGAGGTACCTAATTTTAAACTGGGAAAACCTATTGACTTGGTCATAGTCTCCACCCACTATGTAGCTAGTTAGGCTACCCATGCCCCAAGTATATAGCCATCCAGGCCCCTAACCCCTAGTATATAGCCAGCCCCTGCTTCCAGTATATAGGCAGCAAGCCTGTATTCACTTTTACGACGTATCACCACCCCAGCCCACCCCCTGCAGTTCCTCTCTTTTACTGCAATGTTCCAGCTCTGTGTCCTGGTGTCCTTGCGCGCTGTCGTTGCACACACCGTCACGTACATTGCTTGCTGACTAGTGTGTGTGCCACCATTGGCACACACAGAGCTGGAGCATCAGAAGAAAGAAGAGGACCTGCATGGGGCATCAGAAAGTTGAATACAGGGTTTTTCTTTTTTTAAAAACTTGAGAATAAGCCGAGTTACAGTTTTACAGCACATTCTTGAGAATATACATTAACTGTTTTGCAGTAATATTTTTCCCATTGATTTATGTTTTTAATACCTCATCAAAGTTTTTTGTACAGCTTAATGCTAATCTAAAATGTCCCTTTTACATGTACTATAACTAAGACCATCTAAAGAACTTCCATTTTCTTTCAGAAGAAGAAGAACAATGTCAAAAAAAGTTAAAAACCAAAATATACTCACAAGGAGAAAGGGTAATTCAATTGTTAATTCAAAGATAAGAAATTAACCTTTGTTTATGTAGAGATGGCAAATCTCATTATGTGATGATCTTCTCACTGCTTTAATTCACCTTGACGAGAAGAAAATTAGTTTCATGAGCCATTTCTGTTGTTGCATAAAACCTTTCCCAGTCCCCTCAGGGCTCCATATGCATGAATAAATACTAAATAATATTCAGAAGCAGGGCCTGCTACAAACTATGTGAAGGGTGCCAGCATAGTCAAGATAAAGTATTGGGAGGGTTTCAAGGGATTTGAAAGGAGTGACAAAATCTGGTTTGATGAATCCTGACATACTGAATAAAATCACTACATGACTTCCCCCTAGGTCATGGAACGACATTGTTTTCCTGAGACTCAGTGACAAGGAGGTGACAGAGATTAATAGCTTTGTATTGACTGAGCAACTTGAAGTTCCTTATCTTTGTCAAGTCACGGCACCGTCCAGAAACTGAAAGTGTTATTAGTCTTATAATTGCAAAGACATTTAAAGGGTTTCCCCTTAAGGGACTTTGAAATCCAATAAACCTTTCATAAAACCTCAAGCACTGAACTGCAAAGCTTGTGTCTTCCGAAGACAGGGACTTGCGCAGCTGGTCCTGGGGAAACCTTGGAGCTTCATACATTAAATCATGTTTGATTTATGAAGTCGATTTTGAATTTGTATCAGCAGTTTTATTAAAAATATATGAAAGGATGTTCTAACCACGAGCTGCGTGTTTAAGCTGTAGGTCTTTGCCTGTCATTTAGATTCATGGCTCTTTCTATGTATGTATTGCTAATTTGAAAGACTAATTCAATTGGGCTCTTATTAGATTCAGAGGGAGGTTTTTGGGATAAAATTTGCAAAGAACACATTGTCATCAATGACTCAGAGATGCCTTGCAACCGCTTAATTGCTGACATTTTTTGTTTTAAAGAAATAAATTAGGCAAACATCATTAGGTTTATGTTTTATGATGACCTAAATTAAGTAATTAATTTAGAATGGGTGAAAAAACATCCCTGTTTACAGATAGCAGTCGGCACACAATTCCTGATGTTTGGTGCAATCACCTGTTTAATTGCTTAGTACGGCAAATGTGTTCATATTTCTACTGAATGTCCTGAAAGTTATTATGGCTTTTTAATCGTGTCACATTATGATATTTTACCTTCATTGCTGCCCTTTTCAAACTGTTGAATGTGTGTGTTCTCTTTGTGCTAATTAGGCAAGGTTCGACCCCCCTCTCTTGCAATGGTTATGACTGTGCTTTACTTTTAGAAATCTTTTCAAGCTTTAATATTCATTATACATAGATAGTCTAGATCATCTAGTGAGGTTGCATGACTATACTGGAGATAAAATACAGAGGAAACCCAAAGTTAAACCTAACTCAAACCTAACTCACAGAATCAGAGACACCAGGTCTTGCCACCCCACATTCAGCATGATGCTTGCCCCCATACTTCAGGTTGCTAGGCTAACTCTGGTTTCACAGCTCTTTATGACTTCTTCTACAATGGTCAGCAGAGGAATACAATATACATGCAGCTAACATCAAGATACTCAATACTAATTGTGGCTATTAACCATTCCATTTACAAGACGACCGCACGTGTACGCAGCCATCTTGGTTCAGATCCTTGCTCCTCCAAACATCATCGAGGGTGGCGTTCGATTACCTTGACAGCCACAGGTCTTCATCAGACCAGAGGCTGCCTGGTTTCTGCAGATTCATTCCAGTGGCTCATTGTAATGAATACTGTGCAAAAATGCAGTATTCCAGTATATGGTAGGAATGATCAGATTATCTAGGGTTAATGTCTAAAAAATTATAAAAAAAAGTTTAAAAAATAATGAAAAACCTAAAAGTTCAAATCAACCCCCTTTTCATATAACTGATATAAAACATAATAAATAGTAAAAATAACAGACACAATAGGTATCGCTGCGTCTCAAAATGCCTGATCTATCAAAATATTAAAACAGTTATTGCCGGCAGTGAACCACATAAATGAAAATAGCGTCCAAATGTCCGAAACACAACTTTTACACCATTTTACATAAAAAATATCTCCATGCTCCCGTTGGTCCGGCATGCATGCTCCCGCCTCTTAGGGCACACTCGCACCGGCTCTGTAAGATTTAACGGGCCAGCGGCCTGGCTGGCCGCCTGCCAGGATAAATTCCTGCCCTTTCCTGTGTCCCCTGCCGGATCTTTGTGCTTCTATGCCCTTTGTTCCATGCCCTTTGCGATTATCCTGATTTCCCGTTGTGACCTCAATTCCGTTCCTGACTCTGATCCCGTGCTGCCTGTTCTAAGCCGCTAGGCCCCCCCCGACTCTCAACCTGTGTTGCCTGTCTCGACTTCCTGCCTGTCTCCGACCACGAGTTTGCATGACAATTCTGTACTATGCCTTGGCTGCCACAGCTGACAAAGTCGTGCCTTTGGAACGACCTAGTGGTACCACGCCGCAGCGAGTCCAACCCGCTTTGCAGCGGGCTCTGGTGAAAACCGGGTCCCACTTAGACTCTGGTCCCAGGTGTCAGCTCATGTCATTGTCCGCTCTGGTCCAGTAGGTCCACTACCACTGGTTCCTGAAAGGTACACCTTGTTTAATTTTGAAAATGTATTAAAACGCAATAAAACCGATGTACATTGTATCGCCGTCATTGTTACCCACCAAATAATAAAGCAGAGGTGTTATTATTTCTTCAAACAAATAATAAGAAAGAACAACACGGAGAAGTAGAGAAATTGTTATGCACAAAATAAGCCCTCACATAGCTTGAATACAGAAAAAATGAAAAAGTTATTAAAGATGGGTATGTCTCAATACAGCACTATCTTTTATTAAAAACATTTGGACTTTTTGTTAATCTTTTTCAGGGGAACATGGTTGTGACAATAAGTTCTATTAGGGTAAAAAAAATAGCTGAGCAATAGTCGCCGATTTAAGACACTCACATTCTATACAGTGTTTGTGTTTTCTTTTCTTTCCTGAGCCAATCACAGAAGGTGGATCATAGTGAAATATTTATATATCCTACCGCCTGATATGAACAACCAAGAAGCAGAGGACCAGCAGAGAACTTACGCAGTGATAAAAATGAGAGGTTGCTTTTGTTGCATCTTTTTACATTTTCTTTAGGTGGTGTGTGGTCTCGAGTGCATTAAAAAACACTCATTTTCAATCGTTTTCAGTTGACGACTTTCAAAATGTTATAGGTAAACCCAAACCTGACCATGCCTCTTATTAGGATCATGCAATCCCCAAACAAATAGGTGAGAACTAGAAACCGAAGGCGCCCACCATTTATCAAAAACAGTGCAAATGTGCAGCTTGCCTGCGAATCGTGTGGAGCATTCATGAATTGCGCTGCTGTTCTGAGCAGAGGCTACAATTTTTTTTATTCACCTTTAACAGGGTCCGACTATTATTTATTTATTTTTTTGTTTGTATACTGCTTGCACAGAATTGTGTTGCATGCTCTATGACAGGTGCAACAAAAAAGGTTTGTGCAAACCCATTGGAGCAGCAGTGCGGGTGGGGGGGGGGCAGATTCATGAGAACATGCGGTCCACACCCTGCGAACACCACTTTAAACAATGAACAGTGCAAACTGCACCTAGTGGGCCTAAGCATGCAACACAATTCTGTCGGACACTGTATGGTAAATGTGGTGCACAATCCGACTGTTGACCAGAATGCCGCTTTCAGTGCTTGATTGTGTGTTGCATTGGGTATAGTGCAGATGTGACACAATTGTGTCACAGACACTTTATAAATACACATGGAAGCAGCTGCACTAAAAAGAATGTGGAAAAATCAGACAGAAAACTGGGGCCGTGGTTTAACCCCTTTTTTGACGTAATAGTACTGCAGGACGGGAGGTGCGTTCCCGCATTTTGCAGTGCTATTACGTCATGCATCTGGTGCCGGATCCTTAATGGAGCTGGCACCAGAATATATAGCCGACACTCGATCACAGGTGTAAACCCCTTACACGCTGCAGTCACGCTTGACCATGGAGTGTAAGGGGTATTTCACGGGAATCAGACCCCCGCTGCGCTTAATGCGGGGGGGGGGGTAGTTGCTGCTCTGATCGCAGCCCTGGGGTCTGCCAGTGCCCCGGGGCTGCATGTTCCTCTTCTGAAGCCGGATCCTGCCTTCTACCAGGACCCGGCTGTAACACACTGAGCATGCGAAACCGAAAAAAAACCACCAAAAATGCAAATTTTTCATAAAATCCCTTCACAAAAATGTTCCAAAAAGTGATCAAAAAAAGTTATGTGCGCCCAAAATGGTACCAATGAAAAGAAGGACAATCAATACGTGACAATTAAGTCCTAAACCAGCTTGTCAACCAAAAAATATATAAAAGTTATATATCGGAAAAGATGAGGATAAAAAAACAAATGAGATATTATATGAGATATAGTGTACGGTTGTTCAACCCCCCCAAAAGACACAAAAAAATGCAACACACCAAATTTTCCTTTTCCTCACATTAACATTCAAGAGTCAATAAAATCTTCAAACGTGCAGATTCTGAAAAACACCATTCATTTAGCCAAAAAAAATGATTTCAAAATTTTACTTTAACGCTTGTAAAAACAAGTAAAGGGTAACAAATTTCATAAAGTTTGTTTACGTACTTTAGGGTTGGTTGTTGTAGTTTCTATAATGGCGTTAATTTATTGGGGTTTTACTTTTTTTTGGCCTCTCAAAGTGACTTGAAACCTGAGCATTTTTTATGAAAAACGTGAAAAATCGCCACCAAGCCCCATAAATCCTACCAAAATAGAGAATGCATAAAAAAACCATGGCAGGCATTAAAGTAGACATTCGGTTGAATGTCAGTTATATGTTTTTTTGCTGTTTTATGACTATGTGGGGATAAAATTTTTCCAAATTTTCACCAAAATATATAATTTATATAATAAATGCAAAACATACCACCAAAATATTCAACTAACATAAAGTACAAAATGCACGAGAAAAATAATTTCAAAATCACTTGGATATGTTAAAGCGTTCTAAAGCTATAACCACTATAGTGACAGGGGCAGATTTGAAAAATGGGCTGTGTCAGGAAGCTGAAAAGCGTGGTTGGTGTTAAGAGGTTAATAAATGTGGGCCAAAATCTAAATTCAATCACTCAGAGTGTGAATTGGTTTTACAGAACATAATAAAGAAGACCATTTTAACATAAAGTACCTTCTGCTGATTAGCTTTAGATGAACTTATTATTGGTGTATTGGTGTTGTGTCTGAAAACATGGTACAATTATAGCTAGAGATGAGCGAGCACTAAAAAAATGCTCGGGTACTTCATTCGAGACGAACTTTTCCCGATCGCCGAGTGCTCGTCTCGAATACGAGCCCCATTGAAGTCAATGGGGAGACTCGAGCATTTTTTCAAGGGGGACCAAGGCTCTGCACAGGGAAGCTTGGCCACAAACCACTGGAAACCCAGAAAAGGATGGAAACACACGGAAAGGACAGGAAACAGCAGGGGGCAGCATGCATGGTGCCTCTGAGGCTGCTTAAATGCACATTAGCCAAAATTATGGGCAACAGCATGGCACATGACAGAGTGACAGATATGAAGCTAGATAGCATCTAAAACATGCAATAATTGACCCTGACACTATAGGGGACGGCAGCAGAGGCAGGCAGCGGCAGGCTAGAGAGTGTCATGGCGACATACCCTAAATGGACTCAGGCTTCAAACCAATGGGGACAGAGAGGAACCAAAGGAGGTGAGGGCAGAGCGCTTGAAATTTTCTTGTGAACAAAAGGTTGACGGTTATATATTTAGTCGATAACACAGCATGGGTGGCGACATAGTGACCAAGTTCCATAACGTATGTGGTGAAAACACCCGAAAAATGAGCCTGACACAGCTCGTTGATAAGGGGACGACATTTGGAGGCAGCCATAGGAGAGGACTTCCATGATTAAGAGCGACAGTTATGGAGCATCCATATTGCGCTTCTATGATTGGCAACTGCAGGTCTCCAAGCAATGGCGGCAACAGACGCGCGCGAGTTCCACTAGTAGTGTGGTGAAACACCTGAAAATCTGCCTGACACAGCTCGTTTGATATAGGGGGCATGTATGGAGGCAGGAACTAGTAGTAATTAAAGGTGCTGCAGTTAAAACTAGTTAGTTGGATCTTGGGATGGAGTGGCGCTCCGCTGGCAGGCGAGCTTGCCAATCCAAGTCCCTGTCTCTAGGACTACTCCCCAAACAGCATTCTAAGAAAACCTTTGTATTAGATCAAGTGTAGTAGCGTTTTATAAGTTTGGGATATGCGGGTGAGGGGAGAAGTAAACAAGAAAGAAAGAAGCGCTTGAAATAATATCGGTAAATGATAAAGTTTGCCCGTATATTTTGTTGGATTACACCAGCAGGGTGGCGACAAAGGTAAAAGTTTGATGTGGAATGCCTGTAATAGCTCTTGGGCGGTGTGCCTTTTATCGCCTAGGTCAGCAGTTGAGCACCGCATGCTGTCGCTTAGCGACGGCACTGCTGCTGTGCCTAGAGCTACCGGACTGATGGCGCCATGCCCACGGCATGGTAATTCGGAGGAGGAGGAGGTGGAGGAGGGGTGGGAGGAGGAGAAAGGATAGTAGCCTTTGAGAAACTGGAACCGGGGTAGGCCCCGAATCCTCGGCGTGGGCAGTATATGACCAGCCCCAGGGGTCAGGACTGGGTTCCAGCCTCCACAAGTTAAGTGTAGTAGCGGTTCTTATAAGTTTGGGGATATGTGCGCGGGTGAGGGGAATGTAAACTGCGCAAGAAGCGCTGAAATATATCCGTAAATGGTAAAAGTTGGGCAGTATTTGTGGATTAAAAGCAGTGTAATAACAGATGCGCAAGAAGCGCTGAATAATATTGGGTAATCAAAAGTTTGCCAGTATATTTTGTGGATACACAGCAGGGTGGCGACAAAGTTAAACAACTTTGATGTGGATCCATGAAAAACAACCCAAATTTTTGCCTGACACACCTCGTTTGATAAGGGGACGATTGTATGGAGGCAGCTATATGGACGACTTTTGGACGGGTAGCAATGGAGACAACGTGGTGGAGGCTGCTATGGAGACAATTAATTTGGATAGGCCTGTATGTGGCAGTCCAAAAAAGTTTTCAAACGAGGAGCAGGTAGGTGGCCCCAGAAATGAAATAGATTGGAGTGCCGTATGGGCAGTCCAAAAAGTTTTCAAACCAGAGGAGCAGGTAGGTGGCCCTCAGAAAAATTGAATAGATTGAGTGCTGTATGTGGCAGTCCCACAAATTGTTAAAACAGAGGATCCGGGTAGGGGCCCTCCAGAAAAATAAATGCATAAGAGTACTATAGCTAGAGCCAGTGGGCCCTGTCAAAAAATAGCCAGTTTCCTCTGCTTTAGTGTAAAAGAGGAGGAGAAGGAGGAAAATGAGGAGGAGAGTGCATAATTATTCAGGTTGAGCTTCCTTCACCTGGTGGAGATTGGAAATTATGAGAAATCCAGGCTTTATTCATCTTAATAAGCGTCAGCCTGTCAGCGTGCAGTCGACAGGGTGTACGCTTATCGGTGATGTGCACACCAGCGGCTGACTAAACCCCGCCGGAGCAAACGGCAGCGGCAGGGGCAGGCAAGAAACCTCACCAAGCGTTACAGCGCAGTTCGTGGACCACATGTCCAGCTGTTGAAACCACAGTAGTTGTAGGGAGCGGTGATCATTTAGGACGATGGTATGGTCAGCTACGTACTCCACTCCCCATCTTTCTGTAAAGATCAGCCCTACTGTGCCAAGACTGGGGACAGGTGGACAGTGTTCTTGCTGGGGTGACATAAAGCTGCAAAAGCCTTGTAAAAAAAGTACCCTGCCAGTGCTGGAACAAGCTGCCTGCTCGCCTACTCTCCCTCGATACTTGTCCACGCAGAACTACGCACTCTGCCGCTAGCGCGTCAGAAGGAAATACTGTTCAGCTTGGTGGCACAGGGCTGCAGGTATTCATGCTTCTCACCAATCCTTTCCTTCTCAGGGAGAGAGGGTGGAAAGATTTTTGCTTGTACACGTGGGTCCAGGAGAGTGAATACCCAGTAATGGTGCTGGAATAAATTCTTTGAACGCGAGGGTCACGGGATAGGCAGCCGTAGCATGAAATCTGCCATATGCGCCAGAGTCCCACCGAGCGAAGAATTCCATCCCCTCACTGGCCTGACTGCCATTTCCTCCTCCTCCAACTCCTCTTCTTCTGCCATACACGGAGACAGGTGAAGGAACATGAAACATGGTCCCCTCTTGGTCTCGCCAACATTCTCTCTCTTCCTCCTCATCCTCCTCACCACCTCCTCGATATGCGCTGAGAAACAGACCTGAGGGTGCTTTGGCTATCAACAAGGGAATCTTCTTCCCCCGTCTCTTGTGACGAGCGCAAAGCTTCCCGACTTCATGCCTGATCAGAGAGTTTTTCAACAGGCCAAGCAGCGGGATGGTAAGGCTGATGATGGCCCGGCATCGCCACGACCTCTGGGTGTGACCTCTCGAAGTTACTCAGCGCACCTGAAGATATCAGACATCCACGCCACACTCCTATTGTAGACAGGAGGAAAATGACTGACACTGACTACCAGTTCTGGTGGAAGTTGACATCTGGCAGTCTACAATCGATCTGCGCGCGCGCTGGTAAACTCTGGATAACATGGTTAATGTTGAATTCCACCTCGTGGGGCACGTCGCGACAACAGTCGGGAGGGACAGTTGGAGGCTGCGCTGTGCGCCTGAGGTGGCAGCACTGTGCTGGACTTCCTGAAATGCGCACAGACGCGGCCACTTCGTGAGCCAAATCAGGACAGATTGGGTATGTCTTAGAGGAAGACGCTGAAACTATCAGATTTAACACATGGGCCAGGCAGCCTGGCACACCCTGTGTCCAGTCTGCGAGTTGCAGAGCCGCCACAAGGTTATGCCGTGTCACACAACCCAGCTTGGCTTCACGTTCAGCGGTGCCAGCCAAGATCAGTCTGCGCCGTGAGACCTTTGAATAGTTGTGGGGCAACACCGCCTAGGCTCAGCAGTTTTGAGACCCGCCTGCCTGCGCTTAGCGACGGCACTGCTTGCTGGTGCTAGACCGATGAGCGATAGGGAAATGAAACGATGGCCCGGAGGTAGCTTCGGAGGATGGAGGTGGGGAGGGGATGGAGGAGGAGGAACGGGAGGAGCTAGTAGCGCTGAAAGACTGGACCGAGGTAAGGCCAGCAATCCGTCGGCAGTTCGGCAGATATGAGCTAGCCGCCGAGCAAGGTCATGACTCCGGTCCCGCCTCCACCAAGTTACACCAAATGTGCCGGCAGCCGATATTAGTGGCCAGCCCGCGAGCAGCACTCGTCCACGCTCGTCGTGGTCAGGGGAACCTTGTCAGAAATAATGGCTGGCAGGGCACGGATGATGTTGTCTGACACGTGGCTGGCTGCAGGATGGGTGGCACACGGGGAAAGTCAGTGGTGGATGGAGAACCGAAATACCAAAGGGCGGCCGACCGCCATTGAGGTTGCCGAAAAGCCTCGGTTTCTACTATAGCCTATAGGGCTAGCATCTCCAGGCTAAGCAATCTGGGGGGGAGATGGGACATTAAGGGCTTGCGGCGTGGCGGTGGGTTTGCACTATATTACTTTTCCGCTCCAGGTCTGGGGTATGCGCCATTGATGACGCGCGTGGATGCTTTGGAGGATCGTGGAGGCGCGATTGGGTTTTTGTGCCAGTGGTCTGGGAGGGGGCTGACGTATCAGCTGACACGGGGAAGAGCAGTGGTGATGCACGAACGGGGTGAACGGGTCTTGGTGCCATGAGGGGGTGTTTAGCATTATATGCCTGCGCATTACTGGGGTAGTTACAGCTAGTAGTGGGAACCCCTGCTTATCCTGGTTTGGCAAAGGTGCACCACACAGCCATCGGTCAGCGTGTTCCTTAAAGAACCTCCAGACTTCTGAAACACCTTCGACCTCGCCGGGAGCCCTCGCCACGCGAGGTTCCACTATGTGACACATTTGCGCGCTGATGGCACAGCTCTGGCGCTGCCTTCGTCTGGCCCGACACACTGCCTCTTCAAACTGTTCGGTCGAGGACTCTCCTCGTTAGTCACAGAAGCACTGGTTCACACGGCTCTCAAGACCAGATTGGGTGAGGTCACCCATCATCTCCGATGCCTCAGTCTGCTCCCCCCTCGGACTTCCTGCCCTGACAAACACATTCACCACTGTCGACAACCGTGGTCTACTATCGTCGGACACCTCTTTACACACTTCTTCCACTAGATCAAGAAGGTCATCATCACCCACAGACTGCGACTGGTGGAAAACCTGGGATCGCGAAATGCTAGCAGCAACCGCGACAAGTGGTTTGTGACTGTGGGAAAGGGTCAGGAAAACAGTTCCTCAGAGACCGGTTCAATGCCAAATTTTCCTGGAGGGGGGGCAGACTGGGGGAGGATGGCTGAGGTGCGGAGCTGGAAGGAGTGCCGATTTCGGGGACATGGTACGTGGACTGCGTGGAAAAAGACTGGATCGGGGACAATTGCTCGAAGCATTGTCGGCAATCCACGAATCACCTGTTCGCACTGTCTGCCTCAACAGTGCTCTACCACGAGTCCCAGTAACTTCAGACTGAACCCTAGGGAGTTTAGGCTCTCGCGGCGTTCCCCTGCTCCCTCATCAAGGCATGGTGGCTCAACCCCCGTCCAGGACACGGCCTCTGACCCTGCCAGTAGTTGGATGCCCACGATCCACGCCCTCGTCTCTACCTTGGCCCTCGGGTTAACATTTGAAATGGAAAGTGATAACTAATTTTTTTGTTTTTTTTATGTGGTTTTTTTTTTTTTTTTGTTTGGTTTTAGTTTTAAAACCCAAAGCGATGCTATCCATTTGCTATGGCTTTTTCTAGGCCAAACATGAAAGCCCACTGCTAGTATGCCAGATGAGATGACGCTGCGTTATGAACAAAAAAATAAAGTAAAAGTAAAGAAGTAAATGAGCAGAACTGTGCCTAATTGAAATACACCCTGTATAATTGTCCCACTTCGGCTTTGATGCGATGAGATATGTGACGTCACTAAGCGCTGTAAAACAACAACGGTCGCAAGGTCATACACTGCAAATTCCTCACAATATGTAGTAGATGCACTACAGCAAGGCCATCGCCACCGCAGGATCAACACGAAATAAAATATATGATTAAGCGATTGAGGCCTAACGGAGAGCACGTTTGAGGGATCATTCCTATGGCTATCTTTTAGCGAACATGAAAGCACATGTATGCCAGAGATGAGATGACGCTATGCGTTATGAAAAAAATAAAACGTAAAATAAAAAGTAAATGGCAGACTGTGTCTAATTGAAATCCAACCCCTAATAAATTGTCGCACTTCGGTCTTGCGATGGCATATTTGCGTCACTAAGAGCCAAACACAACGGTAGGCAAGTCCCCTGCAAATTCTCACAATAGGGTGCACTCTAGCCTGCAATAAAAAAAAAAAAAGTATAACGTTTAAAAAATTTTAGCACTAAGGAAGGGCTTGTTTGGTTCTTGTTGAATCACTCCTGCCTAACATTATTCTAATAGAACACCCCATAAAGCTGTTCCCTGAACAGCAGCAGCTCTCTCCCTAGCGGCATCCAGACACAGAATGATCCGAGCAGTCGAGGCAGGGGCAGTCTATTCCAGGGTCACCTGATCTGCAGCAACCACTGCTATCGACGTTGTAAGGGTTACACGTTCATGCTGGGTGAAGTTGCGAGTCTCTGGCTGTGATTGGCTGTTTCTGGTGCCAAAAAGCCAAGCAAACGCGGGAGATGCCATTTTCTCGAGCGGGCGAAGATTTCGTCGGATCAACGAGCAGTTTAGAGTAGATAATGGCGCGAACGAGCATCAAGCTCGGACGAGTATGTTCGCTCATCTCTAATTATAACCATTTTATCCTTATGGACATAGCTAAATGCACAAACCATTGACTATCAGAAAGAGTAGTGAATGATTTCCCTGTTTATCATTAGATCCTGTTGTATTAATAAGTGTTAATTTGATTATATGTGTGAGTTGTTATGGACAACAAATCATACATACCATATTTTTCGGACTATAAGTGCTCAAAAAATCCTTTGATTTTCTCAGAAATCAAAGGTGCGCCTTATAGTCCAGTGCGCCTTATATATGAAATGTACTTACAGACAACAGCTGCCTTGAACCGTGGACAGGTCTGCCACCTGCTGGACATTCATCCTTATAACCAGGTGCGCCTTATAATCCGGTGTGCCTTATATATGAACCTTGACGTTTTAGCCGGCATTTATGGATGGTGCGCCTTATAATCCGGTGCGCCTTATAGTCCAAAAATACTTTATAATAATACCTAGTATCCTGATGAAAGGGAATTTACTCCATTGCAATCCAGTGAAAATAAGGTATGAACTTAAATAAAACCATGAGTGTTACAGTAAATCATAGAATTTTTTTTCAGTAATCTATTATTTTCCCAAGTGTTATAATAAGTCTAAAATGTCCTTGGAAAACAATCATCAATCTGGTTAGTGTAAAACATACAGTTCTGTGTTAGGCTATGTGAAATCCCACTACCGGAATCCCACTACCAGGATGTCCTCCAAGAGCAACTTTTCCCAACCATCCAAGAGCAGTTTGGTGATCAACAATGCATTTTCCAGCATGATAGAGCACCTTGCCATAAAGCAACGGTGATAACTAAATGGCTCAGGGAACAAAACATAGAGATTTTGGATCCATGGCCTGGAAGCTCCCCAGATCTTAATCCCATTGAAAACTTGTGGTCAATCATCAAGAAACAGGTGGACAAACAAAAACCAACAAATTGTGACAAAATGCAAGCATTGATTGTGCAAGAATGGACTGCTATCAGTCAGGATTTGGTACAGAAGTTGATTGAGAGCTGCCAGGGAAAATTGCAGAGGTCCTGAAGAAGAAGGGTCCACACTGCAAATAATGACTCGCTGCAGTAACTCATTCTAACTGTCAATAAAAGCTTTTGTTACTCATAATATGATTGCACTTGTATTTCTGTATGTGATAAAAACAACTGACAAACACATATAAAAACCAGAGGGCAACAGATCACGTGAAAATATAATATTGGTGTCATTTTCAAAACTTATGGCCAGGACTGTAGCTATCCTATGCCCCAGTATATAGCCTGTCAGCTGATGCCTCAGTATATAGCCTGACAGTCCAAATATACAGCCTGCCAACCCCCAGTATATAGCCTGCCAGCCTCCAGTGTATAGCCTACCAGCCTCCAGTTTATAGCGTGCCACCCTGCAGTATATAACCTGCCAGCCCCCAGTATATAACCAGCCCCTACCCCAGTATACAGCCAGCCCACCCAAAGTACATAGCCAGCCAGCCCCCAGTATGTAGCCAGCTCCATAGTATATAGCCAGCCCACTCCATAGTATATAGCCAGCTCGTGCCAATGCAACCCCTCCCCAGTACTCACTGTTTTCTTCTTTCTGCGGCAAGTCTGTGTGCATATTTGAAGACTTACTGGTTATGGTTATGTTCCACAGAATTGGCGCATAGCAAATGTGGTACCAATATACAAAAAAGGATCAAAAAGCGATCCTGGAAACTACAGACCTGTGAGTTTATCTTCTGTGATGGGGAAAATATTTGAGGGGTTTGTTAGAGATGCTATCCTGGAGTATCTCACTGTGCATAACCTTAGAACCCAGTGTCATCATGGGTTTATGAGAGATCGGTCCTGTCAGACTAATCTGATTGGTTTCTACGAGGAGGTAAGTTCAAGACTGGATCTGGGGGACACTGTGGATATTGTATATCTGGACTTTTCAAAGGCATTTGACACCGTGTCGCATAAAAGGTTGATGATAAAATGTAATTGGCTTAGTGATAGAAAAAAGAGGGTCGTCATTAATGGCACATTCTCAGATTGGGTTGACGTTACCAGTGGAGTGCCACAGGGGTCAGTATTGGGGCCACTTCTTTTTAATATTTTAAGCTTGAGGAGTGGGCAGAGAAATGGTTGATGAGGTTTAATGTAGATAAATGTAAAGTTATGCACTTGGGCCATGGAAACAAAAAGTTCTAAACAATCAATTACTTGGTAAAACTGAAACTGAAAAGGATTTGGGGGTATTGGTGGACGGTAAGATTAATTTTAGTGACCAGAGCCGGGCAGCTGCTGCTAAAGCAAATAAAATTATGGGATGTATCCAGAGAGGAATAGATTCTCATGATAAAGACATTGTTTTGCCCTGGTCAGACCACACATGGAATATTGTGTACAGTTTTGGGCACCAGTGACAGATTACAAAATTTGGGATTATTCAGTTTAGAAAAAAGACAACTGAGGGGAAATCTCATTGCAATGTACAAATACCTGAACGGACAGTACAAGGATCTCTCCAAAGATCTTTTCATACCTAGGCCTGTGACCAGGACAAGGGGGCATCCTCTACGCCTAGAGGAGAGGTGATTCTACCATCAACATAAACAAAGGTTCTTTACTGTAAGTTTGGACTTGATGGACTTGCGTCTTTTTCCAGCCTTACATACTATGATACTATGATACCCCTAGTTACCTAATTAGAAGTGATTAGTACATTTTACAAATTCTTGAACATTTTTCATGGAAAGAGAGTTACAGCCTAGCCATATCTGACCTGGTAGCGCTTTACCCATTTACCCATCTAGATGTTTACAGTATGTACAGTTGGCTCTTAAATTTGAAAACAAAAGTACCCCTTAAAAAAGGGAAGAAAGGACAAGACTATAGAAGTGAGCATAAAATTGAATCTTTATTAATGACACATAGACAAAAAATAACATGAGCAGTGTCAACAAGGAGTGGCACTGTCCTGTGGATATCAATAAAATGCAATAAAATACCGAGTGGTATGGCGCAGAAAAAGAATCGAATCAACCCAGACAAAGTGGAGGAAAAAATAGTCAGAAAAGTCAATTTGCAGGAGACTGGACAAAGGGGGGCATGAAGCCTACCAATGGACCATGTATTTATATTGCCTGGTATAAATAGTAACAGACAATAACCTATGTAGGACCTAGGTCAGAATAGATGTTAGGGACTCCACTGTCCGGGAAAGACCGCATCCCCGACGTACGTTTCGGCTCGCAGTGAGCCTTCATCTAGGGGTTACTATATGGGATGACCAAATATTGGGCTATACAATTGGCCTTGGTTTATACCTAGGGATGATCTCAATCTTCCTAAAATCCTTCCTACCTGTATCCAGTTTTTTGTTTAAGTTGGCTCTTAAAGTATATTGATCATGGTCAAAGAATTCTTACTAAAAAATATTTATTTTTATTTTCAATGGTCTATATTATTTGCAAAATCATGTTATTCTAGTAACGTAATAGAAAACATCCCTTATGATGAACTAATCCGTACATGTAGATTTCTCAAAATATTGTCAAATCGACGAGGGAGTTCTAAAAGTCAGAAAGAGACCGATAATTAGAGGTTATAAAGATACCAATGTAGATCGGGCTATTAGTAACCGTCACTGTAGGACCAACTGCTCTGTCCTTGATGTGTGCACCATTTCTAGACATGTCTGAACCAATCATAGGCATGTCACCCGGAGGGAACCTCTGAGGCAAATTATTGGTCCAGCAGTGACCTGTCCAGAGATGGTGCAGAGCTCCAGGACAGAGCAGTTGGACCCTCAGTACTGGATATTATCTGAACACATTGCTACCTCCAAGCAGTAATTATATGCCTTGGACAACCCCTTAATTTTAAAGTACACCTTCTAGCACAGTTCAGTAGTGTTTATTATATACATGTTGCTGTAGGAGAACAATTATGGAGAAAAGAGTGGCTGGGGGCACAAGTTTTGGGAGCAGGCCTAGGATTATGGTCCACTTCATCCACTACTGAGCAGAGCTAAACATTTAAGAGCTGAGCACACAAAGCCTGGGATTGCAAACATGGCTGTAAATTTTGTCTACCCATGACCTGGTAGGAAGGCATGTGGTATAGTCAGGATTTACAGTTGTTTAGTTAGAACTCACATAAGCAGGAACCTTGCTGCTCACTGACTGGATCTGAGTTAGGTTCAGGAAAGAAGCCTGCTGGTTCTCATTTGACCATGCTCTGACATCTCTCCGCCATCCAAGAACCTGAGTGCATTCCGCTGCCAACACTCGTTGTATATAGGCTGATGAGACACTTAGGATATATAATGCACAATATAAAATCACAGTCACAAATTAAGCAATCAATGTACGTAACATCTTCTCAGAGTTATGGAATCATTATAACACAGGAAAGCTCTTATAAAATGGAAGTTTAATATCAAAAGGAAGGTGCTTACAAATAAACAGGGTTATTATACAAAAAGGATGACATATTAAACAGACATAAACATACAATGCAAAAACTGACAGTTTGGTAAAATAGAAAGGGATAAAGAAAACAGAACTTAATACAGAATGGCCTGATAAAACTGAAAAAGTGTCCGGCTGCAATTATTTCTACACCAGGCAGGACGCCGGTGAGTACATCGAGGCCAGTTGTAGCCTATGATAAATAACCCCCATTGTGTATCTGTTACTGTATATATACAGTAAGCTTGAATCTGTTACCTTGTCCGTACAGTATGCCTGGTTCTCTTCTTACATTTATGCAATAAGGCTGATCAAAGATCTATGTATCCTTACTGCTTCAAGTTTTGAATGTTAATGTGTATAAGGGTAATAGTTCACCAAGCTAATAGCTATTTAAGACCAACAGTGTGATGTGCCACTAAATGCCAAGACATGTAAAATTTTCATACATTTTTTTTTTAATTCACATGCCAAAATATCCAAAAATAGTTTTAAAAAAAAGCACATACATGTGCACATTCTCATTCAAGCCAACCTGTGCAATAAATCTGTGCAAAAATAAGCAATGGTTGCTGAACTACCCCCCTCCTGCTGTAACATGGCGAGATAATGGGGCTTATTTACTAAGGGTGGCAGATCGCACTTTCGTCAGAGTTTTTGCTGTTTTCAGGGTTTGCGCAGATTTCACAGGTATTTACCAGGAGTTTGCGCTCTGATTGTTTCAAACGCGACTGTTTTTCGGTGCAGCTGCGCAGGCTTTTATACGACAGAAACCGGGGGGAGGGGGTGCGGTTGCCGTCGGACGATATAACTGATTCAGACTGAGCACGGGATTTAACTTTAAAATTGTGTCGCACTTACATACACTAGGAAGAAGAAGGTGAACTCTGTTGGACCTGAGCGGGGAAGCGACACATGCAGGATATCGGGCACATGATCTTAGTGAATCGGGGCAGAGTGTATTATTGTTGGACGATGCACGGATGGGTAAGCTAATCTCCCCCAATATCTAGGTATCCTACTACTACACAAATAACTGAAGCATGCCGTATGACTTAGCTCCTAACATCTAGGACTGCTATACAATACCATAGATCAAACATTGCAATCAATGTATATCATAATAAAGAGAGGATTTCACCAGGGTATCAGGAGGGGGTTGTCTCCCCACTCGTTCCGCCACTTAGCCTTGTGACTTCCTCAGGGGTATGTGGAGTAGATCAGTATACGAACCATATTTATAATGCAGGACAGATTGCTCACCTGTGCTAAACTCTCTGTTATGCAATTATTGGCGCATGCGCCCGCTGCAAGGACACATGACCGGCCGAATCCTCCTGCCTCCAACTTGGGCCGGCCATGCAATGTCACGGCCAGACACATCCACAGTCCAACAGAGCCTCTCTCGTCACTGAGGGGGGTGGGAGCATGATCCCAGTAGCGTATTATACATAAGGAACACGATTATTCACAGATAGATAAAAACTACATAGAAGGACTGGCCGCCTCAGAGAAGGTATACAAATGTCAGTTATTTTACACTGTAAAATCCACTGCAGATAGTGTTCATGGATTATATCTATACTGCCACTGATGATGAATTCAATATGATCAAAGATCTCCCAATCCTTATGAAGGTATAAAGTTCAGCAGCTCTTGTCCATAAATCAAAAAGTCCATGTATTAAATTGGGTAGGTATAGATATGGATTTCTTTCCTCTTCCTTTTTCATTATAGTACTTTAGCCATGTAAGTCCGCAGGCATCCAAAGGAAAGTATGTACCACTTTTCATCTTTCCCATTAAAAAAAAAAATATCATAGTCCATTTCTTCATAAGCATTTGTGCATTAGTCCAAGACTTTCATGTATAAATGATCCAACACCTCTTGGAAATAAGGTTGCATCCAAATATCACCACTGTTAATATGTGTAGAATCCCAAAACTTTTTCCTGATTAGATTGTGATAGAATATCCATTATGCATCAATATATTCAGTATATAAACAAACAAAACAAAGCATTAGTGTGCATACTATGTACAAGTGAAAATGGTACAGTACTGAATGTAATCCTTTTGTATTAACCATCTAACCATTCATACTGTATTTGTGAAAGCCTGTGAACAATAACTCCTCATTTATTCCCTTTGGAGCCAATGATTGCAGTTCATAAATCCATTTTGATTCTTTCTGCAACAGTTTGGGTACAATGTCACCTCCTCTTATGTTCAAACTAACTTTTTCCAGAATCGTGGCTTTCAGACCTTTGTAACTGCTAGCATAGTGCTGTAAAAAGTGCATTGCCACAGAGGTTGGACTTTCGTCATGCTTGAAATGTTGGAGTTCCGTACCTATTGTTGACATGTGTTGTTTCAGTGTAATTTATAGATCCCCTAAAAACTCTGAGGAAATAGTGGGTCACCTATATAAACAGATTTTATCAACTTTCTGCAGGATAATTTTATGGTGCAGCTGGTATAAGATCACACAAGAGGTAATGCATTGTTGGACCTTGTGATTTCTAACAATGCGGAGATTGTCCAAAATGCCAGTGTCTGGGAAATCCTTGGGAACAGCGATCACAACATAATTATTTTCCTCTTAATCTGTAAAAAGCAAAAACAGGTGGGAAAATCGAAAAATTCTAATTTTAAGAGGGCTAATTTCCATAAATTCAGGGCTGCACTACAGGATATAGACTGGGATCAAATACTATCACACGATGATACTGATGTTAAATGGGAGAAATTCAAATCTATTCTGGGTCATTATACTACTAAATTTATTCCAATAGGTAACAAGTATACATGGGCTAGATTACACCCCACATGGCTTACAGCTACAGTTAAAAGGGCAATTAATGAGAAAAAGATGGGTTACCTGAGGCATTCAATACTTACTAAAAACTTACCGAAATCTGCAAAGAGGAAATCAAATCAGCCAAAATACAAAACAAAAGACAGATGGCTAAAGATAGCAAAACAAATTCCAAGAATTTTTTTAAGTATAGCAATGCAAAAAAAACAATGGGTCACAGCAGGTGACTTCTTCTTTATTCTGAAGATGGGGCTTCGGAGACTGGAGACCAAGAGAAGACGAACATACTTAATTTTTTTTTTTTTAGCTCTGTTTATACGATAGAAGAAAGAACTTCTGACGTGGGTAGTGCAAGTGCGGGTCATGCACCCTGTAATATACTAGACTGGGTGAATGTAAACATGATCTAATCTAAGCTCAATAAAATCAATGTGTACAAGGCTCCTGCACCAGATGGTTTACACCCCAGAGATCTTAAAGAACTCAGTTCTGTTATTACTTTAACGCTGTCTAAAATCTTCAGGGATTCCGTAATGTCTGGTGTGGTGCCAAGTGACTGGCGCCAGGCAAAGGTGGTGCCAATATTTAAAAAGGGTTCTAGAACTTCGCTAGGCAATTACAGGCCTGTAAGCTTAACTTCCATTGTTGGGAAAATGTTGGAAGGGTTAGTAATAGACTATGTACTGAAGTATGTGACATCAAATAGTATAAGCCAGCATGGTTTTACTAAGTATAGAAGTTGTCAGATTAACCTGATCTGTTTCTATGAAGAGGTGAGCAGATGCCTGGATGGAGGAGCTGCTGTGGATATTGTGTTCTTGGACTTTGCAAAAGCATTTGACACTGTCCCTCATAGATGACTCATGGGTAAAATAAGGTCTATCGGTTTGGCAGGAATCATTTGCAATTGGATTGAAAACTGGCTGTAGGATCGAATCCAGAGAGTTGTAATCAATGATTCCTAATCGGAATGGTTACCAGTTATGAGTGGTGTACCCCAGGGTTCTGTGCTTGGTCCACTACTATGTAATATATTTATTAATGATATGGAGGTAGGAATTACTATCACTGTGTCTATTTTTGCAGATGACACCAAGCTGTGTAGTGTAATACAGTCTATGGAGGATGTTCATAGACTGCAGGGTGACTTGGACAAACTGAGGTTCAATGTGGGAAAATGTAAGGTTATGCACCTGGGGACTAATAATCCAGAGGCAAAATATGTCCTTGGGGGAGTAAATCTGGGAGAGTCCCTTGTTGAGAAGGACCTGGGGGTACTAGTAGATCATAAATTGAATAACAGCAGGGCGGTTCTGTTTGTGCATCAGGTGCTGGATCAGGGGGGTTTAAAATCCTTTGAGAGAATGGTTTTGGAATTTTATTTGGGGGCTGGGGACTGGCTTTTCTACTCAAAGCTACTACTTTTTTAAACTCAAGTACGCCTTCAGTGCTCACTTGTCGGACAAGGATTTTACACAAGAAGAGCATCCCCTGAAAGACATGCTTTATCCCCAAAACAGGAGGGTTAAATGGCTAGGATCTATAAGATTATGAATAGAATGTTATAAAAAAATGGCAGAAAGATATAATGGATTTGACAGCGGAAGAATGGGTGGACGCAATGCACATGACTAGGAAGAATATAAAGAATATGTCCCATATTGTCTCCCTTTGACGCCAAAACGGTTAAATTATTTCTGGAAACAAAATGAAGAAAAGTTCCCAAGGTGCAGCCTGATAGAATAACAGCATGCAATGTCAAACAGCTGTCTCTATAGCCAGTAGGATCTTGTTATGTATCAAAAGTGGTTTGGACTTGCGGGATAGGGATGTAATATTACCACTGTGCAAGGCATTGGTTTGGCCTCACGTGGAATATGCTGTCCAGGATGCCCTGGAGCTGGAGAGGTTTCAACTAAGAGCCACAAAAATAATAATGGGTATGGAGGGTCTCAGTTATGAGGAAAGATTAAAACAACTATTTAGTCTGGAAAAGAGACGACTATGAGGGGGACATGATTAATTTATATAAATATACATATGGTCCATACAAAAAAATATGGTTGTAAGTTGTTTCAGATTAAATCAAATCAAATGATGAGGGGGCACTTTCTCAGTCTGGAGAAATCAAGGTATAATTACCAGTGACGACAGGGCTTTTGTTACTATGAGAACTGTCAATCTGTGGAATAGCCTGCCTCAGGCGCTGGTCACAGCAGGGACAGCAGAGAGCTTCAAGAAGGGTCTAGATGTCTTTTTACACCTAAATAACATTGATGGTTATGTTATATAGAATTGTTTCCCCCAAATCCCTATCCAATCCCTTCCCTTCCTTGGTTGAATTTGATGGACAAGTGTCTTTTTTCAACTGTATAAACTATGAAACTAAGAACAGTTGCAAGGTGTACAGCTGCATGAACAGCACCTCTCTCTCTTACATCAAGTCAGGCACTGCCTGGAGTGAAGTTTGGCTTTTTTTGCCTTTAGGGAAAGCTGTAAGATTGCAATCACCTGGAAGCCAAAAGAGAGGGCCTAATCATCTATCTTTTGTGTTGAGATCCTCAAAAATTATAGTTTTTTCCTGGCTCCTGAAGATCCTTAGTTGTTCTCTGTTGATTTATTTATCACTGTTTTGAGTGTTTATTAAATGTCACCTGTAACAATCATAGGCCAAGGTCACATGAGGGAAAAAGCAGATAAAACATCTTAGTTGGGTTTTGGGCTTAGCTCTATGTTCTGTGAAATGCAGGGTAGTTTCACCCAGTGGTTTCTTGAAGCTAAATGATGTGTCAGGTGTGTTTGGTGTGATGGACGTCCTTTCCAACCAATAGCCAGGATAGCATTCTAGAATTCTTAAAATACATATTCTTCAGCTGACCCAGTAACTGGTTATACTTGTGATCATCTCTATTGTGCTTGTTGTATATGTTGACCTTTGATTTGTGATATGACTGCTCTTTTGCCTAATGATTTTGTACCTTCCTGTCATCTTGGATTTCATACTGATATTCTGACTTCACTTATACAACAAGAAATGCTCAATAAGTGTCTGTCTAGTTATCTGTCTGCCCCTATCTGTGTGTCTTCTGATCTGTTCACTTACTCAGGGTAGAGAACATAGACCATTTGTCACCTGTGGGTTAGCGCAGGGCCTGCAGAGGTTGCAGGTAAACCCAGGGCCTGCTCTTCTTTCTTTGTCTTGACACCTGGTCTCCAAAGCAAAATATGTAATGAGGCTCTGACGGTCTATATCACCTTTACAGCACTTATATTTTTTTATAAGACTTTGACCCTCCCCATGCTTCACGGCCTGGCAGCTGCTGCAAACCCTGTACTTCTGATAACTATACCACAGAGGAGCTGCCCAAATGTAGTGATCTAATGTTTCAGATTTGGTAGTTTAGCAAGAATGCCCGGAAAGACTAAAGAGACTTGTCATGATCTGTACAGCTCTGTGGAATATAATGGTGCTATATAAATTATTAGTGTTTTATTATAGGTTATGTATTACTTGTCAGGACTGATGCAAATTACTCTTATAGAAAGTAAATATTCTAAATGGTGATGTGGTAGATAAAAACAAAATAACAAGAAATGTCTTCTCACTCAATAAAATGTATGGACAACTATTTTACATATGCAGATAAATTAAACCCATGAAGTAATGTCCTAAAAATATTGTAGATCATATCCTACCCCAACGCTTCAGCAGAGAAGCTTTGCAGCTTAGAAACCAGATTATCTACTGATTCATGTCCTTATACATGAATCTCACACATCTGCTGACATTGTTTCTCAACCGAAATTGCAGCGATAGTTTGTTTTAAAATGGTTGTGTTTTCTTCCAAGCACAGCACCTGTCATATTGAGTATATTCTTTATAACTTCAAATATATGAAAGTCATAATGTGAAACCCAGCTGAGGTCACGAGATCTTGGCTACTTTGATGTTTTATTATTTTTCACTTATGTTTTTCCTGGTGTCATACAGTATAGGAAGAGATGCACAATAAGTGTTTATATTAAAGCAAATCTCCATTTATATCAAAGTTTTGTAAATCAATCTATTTTTCTAAATGTTAGATGTTAAATAATATTTATAATAATTTTTTTTTCCTTTTTAAAGTTCCACAATTTTTTTTAGGTTAGAGTCATTTTCATATATTGACAGTATATTTTTTATGGTGGGAAGGAATAATGTTTTCAGCATGATTTGGTTGATTTGTTTCTTTCAAATTCTTCTCCCAAAATGGTTCTCCAGCCATTTTAAAATTGTAATATTTTTAACATAGTATATATTCTATAAAACTGTCAAAATGTCTGGGTTTTCTACGAAGAGGTTTTTTTCTACTCCATTAGGTCAGAGACAAATAGATAAATGAATTGATACATAATGATCGGTTTTATACCAATTTCATCCAATTTGCTGCATAAATAGTTAACAGTGTAAATTAATACACACAATGGTGGAGATATACTGAAGTGTCTCAAAGCAGAACTGTTCTAGTTGCCTATGACAACCAATTAGAGCTCAGCTTTCATTTTCCCACAGCTTTTAGAAAAATAAAAGCTGAGCTCTGAATTTTTGCCATGAGCAACTAGAACAGTTCTGGTCTCAGAGACTTCTGATAAATCTCCCACTGTGGTTTTGCAGTCTAAGTTATTTAAAAATGGCTGTGAGTTGTAAATTTGGGATTCAACTACCTCTCATGGTGGAAATTTACTCATGAAAGCCACAGTAGATTTTTGCAGCAACCGGAAAAACATATTTTCTCAAGCACTTGAGCTTAACTGAACCCTCCACCAAGCACTCAGCAACTGAAAGAAGAAACCTTGTTGATGAGTTTAAAAGAACTTAATACTCAGAAACTCCATTTAAGAACCCTTAATAAACTTATTCCACTCTATTTTTAGGTAATTTCTGTGGCTATATCAGAAAATTGATTTACTTGCAATTTCCTTATATGTAATAAAATCAAGCACTTTTATTTAACCTCTAAATACAGATCCTTAAAATACTTTTTCTAATGTAAGTCATTTTGGAGTAATTTTCACATATTGTGGGTAATTTCATGCAAACCACTCGCTATCATAAATCCCTTATGTTTATTGACTGTTAGCATTTGGTATCTCTGTATAACAGATTGATGAAGTAAAGGAATTAGAATGTTTATGTAAATAAGTTTCATAAATAAGAGGGAAAACAGATTGTTTGTATAAGTCCATATGCACTAAAATATCTGCAATAACAATCTCAAACTGATGCTACATGGGGCGGCCATATCAACTGGGAAAGTTATTGCTTGATAAGTTAACAAAAATAATTTAAATTTATTGCTTTCCACATTATTCTGTCTTTTTGGGTAATCACTGATGACTTTAACTCTACTCTGTTTTTTTTTTAATTTTTCAAAAAAGTAGTTTACTGAAAATGCTCTGTTTCTACGGGGAGATAAATTCAAATCTGGATGTAGGTAATTTTATGCGATATTGTATATCCAGATACAGAAGGTTAAGTATTGGTTTTCATAAAAGACACTGTATATTGTTATTGTTAACAGCAGACACAGGTTCTCTTCACCCCTTTAGGACTAAGCCATTTTAGGGCACTGTGTCATTATAAGAGGTTATAACTTTGTAACGATTTTACATACCCAGAGTATTTTGAGATTTTTTCCTCATCACACATTGTACTTCAAAGTAGTTGAACAATTTGGATGACATTTTATATGTTTAGAAAAAAAATTCTTCACTTTCAAGATAATTTTCTGTGTTTCTGCATTTCATGCATATAGTCGTAGCACCCAAACAACTTCATAACTTACATTTCCCAAATGGTCTTTATAAAGGCATGTTTTTTATGCATCCTCTCTTTTTTCAAGGTTGTGAGGAGGTTTAGAATTTTGGGTGCAATTTTTCTCATTTTTATGAAAATCACCAAAATCTATTTTTAGAGGCACCTGCTCAGCTTTAAGTGACTTTGAGAGACCTGAGTAACTGTAAAACCCTGTAAATTATGCTATTTTAGAAACTACACCTCTCAATGCATGAAAAATCTACTGTAAGAAGTTAGTTAACCCTTTAGGTGTTTCAAAATGAAGGTGTAATTTATAAGCTGTAATTTTTTTAGACAATATATTAATATTTAGAAAATATATAATTTTGGCCAAAAATTAAACAGTCACAATGTATTAAATGACAAAAAATTCCACAAAGTTTGATAATCAATTTCTCCCGAGCATGCCAATACCACTGCTGGTATGTGTTGGTAAACTGCTGTATGGGCACATACAGGCATTAAACAGAATGAGAACCATGCAGAGCAGATTTGCATTGTCACATTTTACAGGCTATAAAATCTTATATTTTTTTGGACATAGGAAGGATTATTTTTTTGCTGGATGAGATCCACTTTTCAGGTACATCATTTATTGGGATTCCATAGTTACGTATATACTCACGTATAAGCCCACCCGAGTATAAGCCGAGACCCCTAATTTTACCACCAAAAACTGGGAAAACCTATTGACTCAAGTATAAGCCGAGGGTGGGAAATGCATTGATCACAGACCCCCCAGTATATAGCCAGCCAGCCCTGTAGTATACAGCCTCCCCCTGTAGTAACAGTACAGCCTGCCAGCTTGCCCCATAGTATACAGCCAGCCCAGCTTGCCCCCAGTAGTATAGAGGCCTGCCCCAGCTTGCCCCCAGTAGTATAACAGCCCAGCTTGCCCCCAGTAGTATACAGCCGTCCCAGCCTGCCTCAGTAGATACAGCCTGCCCCCCGTAGTATTACAGCCTGCCCAGCCGCCCCTGAGTAACAGCTGCCAGCTTTCCCCCAGTAGATAACAGCCAGCCAGTCTGCCCGAGTAGTAGTACAGCCTGCACCCCAGTAGTATACAGCCTTGCCTCCCAAGTAGTCGTACGCTTGCCCCCAGTAGTATAAAGTCTGCCCCCAGTAGGATACAGCCTGCCTAGTAGTATACAGCTTGCCCCCAGTAGTATACAGCCACCCAGGCTGCCCCAGTAGTATACTGCTTGCCCGGGAGTATATAGTTTGCCCCCAGTGTATCACAGTCTGGCTCCCATAGTATCAGCCTCCCAGCATTGTCAAAAAAATAAATAAACTTATATACTCACCCTCCGGTAGCCCCGATGTGCAGCGCTGCTCCCCCGATATCCGCGCGGCTCCTCTTCTTGCTTCCGCGCCTGTCTTCTTTCTTCTGCTTGGCGCCGCTACTGCTCTTCCCCGGCCTGCAGGCGCATAGTATGATGCGGGAAAAACATGGCGGCGCCCAGCAGAAGAAAGAAAATGGGCGCGGAAGCAAGAAGAGGAGCCACGCGCACATCGGGGGAGCAGCGCTGCACATCGGGGCTACCGGAGGGTGAGTATATAAGTTTATTATTTTTTAATAAGTCTGCATTGTCTCACGTTTAAGCCGAGGGGACGTTTTTCAGCACATTTTTTGTGCTGAAAAAGTTTAGTGAACACTTTGGATTGACCTTGTATTATGTTAGAAAAAAAATTCTATCACTTTCAAGATAATTTCTTGTTTTGCATTTCATGCATATAGTCGTAGCACCCAAACAACTTCATAACTGACATTTCCCAAATGGTCTTTATAAAGGAATGTTTTTTATGCATCCTATCTTTTTCAAGGTCTTGTGAGGAGGTTTATTTGAAGTTTTGGGTGCAATTTTCTCATTTTATGAAACCATCACCAAAAATCTATTTAAGAGGCACCTGACTCGCTTTAAGTGACTTTGAGGATGACATGAGTAACTGTAAAACCCGTAAAATTATGGAATTATGTTAGAAAACTACACCTCTAAGCATGAAAAATCTACTTAAGAAGTAGTTAACCCTTTGGGTTTCAAAATGAAGGTTGTAATTTTAAGCTGTAATGTTTTTTAGAACCCCCAATTAATATTAAAATTAGAAAATATATAATTTTGGCCAAAAATTCAACAGTCACAATGTATTTTAAATGACAAAAAAATTCCACAAAGTTTGATAATCAATTTCTGCCACGAGCATGCCAATACAACTGTGGTATGTGTTGAGTAAACTGCTGTATGGGCACACAGGCAATGAAAAAAGAATGCGAACCAGCAGAGCAGATTTGCATGTCAACATTTTACAGGCTATAAAATCTTATATTTTGTAAATTGGACATAGGAAGGATTATTTTTTTTGCTCGGATGAGATCCATCTTTTCAGGTCCAGCATTTATTGGGAGCATAGTTCCCGTATATTACTCACGTATAAGCCCCCCGAGGTAGGTAAAGCCGAGACCCCTAATTTACCCCAAAAAACTGGAGGAAAACCTATTTGACTCAGTATAAGCCGAGGGTGGGAAATGCATTGATAACAGACCCCCCGAGTATTATAGCCAGCCAGCCACTCCGTAGTTACAGCCTTCCCCCGTAGTAGACAGTACAGCCTGCCAAGTATGCCCCAAGTAGTATACAGCCAGCCCAGCTTGCCCCCAGTAGTATAGAGCCTGCCCCAGCTTGCCCCAGTTATATAAGCCAAGCCCAGCTTGACCCCAGAGTATACAGCGCGTCCAGCCTGCCATCAGTAGCATACAGCCTGCCCCCTGTAGTAACAGCCTGCCCAGCCGCCCACTGAGTATACAGACTGCACAGCTTTTCCCCCAGTAGTATACAGCCAGCCCAAGTCTGCCCGAGTAGTATTACAGCCTGACCCCCAGAGTAACAGCCTTGCCACCAGTAGTCGTACAGCTTGCCCCCAGTAGTATAAAGTCTGCCCAGTAGGTATACAGATGCCTAGTAGTATACAAGCTTGCCCCCAGTAGTATACAGCCACCCAGCCTGCCCCAGAGTATACTGCTGGCCCGGGAGTATATAGTTGCCCCAGTGATATACAGTCTGCTCCCATAGTATACAGCATGCCCAGCATTAAAAAACTAAATAAACTTATATACTCACCCTCCGGTGGCACCCGAGTGTGCCAGCGCTGCTCCCCGATATCCGCCGGCTCTCTTTCATGCTCGCAGCCTGGCTTCTTCTTATGCTTGGCGCCGCTACTGCTCTTCCCCGGCCTGCAGGCGCATAGTATGAGCGGGAAAAACATGGCGGCCGCACAGCAGAAGAGAAAGAAAATGGGCGCGAAGCAAGAAGAGGAGCCCGCGCACATCGGGGGAGCAGCGCTGCACATCGGGGCTACCGGAGGGTGAGTATATAAGTTTATTATTTTTTAATAAGTCTGCATTGTCTCATGTATAAGCCGAGGGGACGTTTTTCAGCACATTTTTTGTGCTGAAAAACTCGGCTTATACACGACTATATACTGTAATAACAAGATTTTATAAAATCTTTCTTATTGCTGGTTAAAAAAACATAATTAATTCTAGCTTAGAGTTTTTTGCTTTTTTTCCCAGCTGTTCACTGAACCATAAAGATAATATGTTATCTTTATTTTATGGGTAATCACGATTACGGCCCTACCCCATTTAAATAGCATTTTTATGGTTGACTTGTTTTGCAGAATATATGCAGAAACTCATTTTGTGAGAAATTTGCTTGTTTTTGCTTCACCGTGTATTAATGGGCATAACATTTTTAATTTTCTGTTCAATAAACTTTATTGAGAGTTAACATATGACAAAGTTCAAGCAGTATATCAAGTACATTCTGTGACTATACATTTTTTTACAACATGAGAAACGGGCGCCAAATATCCATCAGCTCGATAATAACATTTTTAATTTTATATTTACAGAGCTGTTTGGGGGCTTGATTTTTGCAGGACAAGCTATACTTTTTATTGGTATTATGTCTGGGTAAATGTTGCTTTTTGATCACTTTTTTATCCTGGTTTTATATGGTCAGATGTGAAAATATCCTAATTTTTGTGAGTTTTCTTTTACTTTTTTTTTTACTGAGTTCACAGTACGGGTTCAGTGACAACTTTACTTTATTGTACAGGTTGTTACAGACGTGTTGATATATTATATGTATTGTTTTTTGGTGATTTTCACATTCTTATGTTGTATTCAATTTTTATATAGGATGGGGCATCAGAGAAATTTTATTTTTTTTATTTGCACAGGTAGAGTTGTTGGAAAAAAAGAAGATTGGTAGTAGGCCAAAGAGTCATGAAAATTGCATATAAAGAAAAAGCACAACAGAAAGTTTCTTGCAAGGGGCAAAAAAAATCAGGAAACCAGGTAACCTTTTATCATCTACTGTTAACCCCAATCAATATAATCAGAAAATAAGAGAAATCCAAAACTCCAATAGGGATATAGTCACAGATGAGTTTGATATTTTTTTTGGGATTTTACAGCTCAGGGAAGGGTGGGCATCTCTCCAAACAGCTATGCAAAGGTTTGGATTTAGCACTAAATTTATGCAATTGTGCAATTAGAGATATGTATCAGACACCCTGCACTAGAGTCAGAATAGGGGGAATGGCTCATAACCCCCTCTTCCCGATAATTTTCATTCTGTTTAGTGAGCATAGTTCTAAGGAATTCTGTTCCTACTGAGTGATGGAGATGGTGGAAAGGTTCGGAGAGTATTTGTGCCACTGGATAAACTGGGAAAATTCTATTCTTCTTCCCCTAGAAAGGGGATCCATCTCCTGGAGTATAAAAACAGAATTCTTAGTGAAGGAGAATCCTTTAGATATTTAGGAATTTAGGTGGCAGAGAGTTGTGGGAAGTGTATGGCATTAAATATTGGTCTAATATTGAGCAGTATTAGAAAGAAGGTAAACAGTTGGAAAAGAATTCCCCGAGCTCAGCTTCCGTGCCCATGCAAGAAAGTTCTCAAATTTCAATTCCCTAGTGAAATTTACACAGTAAAGATAATTTTTAGCCCTTTACTTAACTCTGTTTTATTACTTTGGACAGGGACTCTCTAAGCAGACACTTCATGATCCCTCTGGTGCTGTGAGATGATGTGTGCTGACAAAGTGTTTAGATTATCTGAGTCCAGATATATATATATATATATTATACATACTTCTTAACATTCACTAGTATCTGACACATAGAAAGAGAGATGAGACAGATCAGAGATGAGAGATTATGAGATCCATGAAATGGATAAAACACATAATTACATTCTCAGCACTGCTATATCCAATGGCATAACTAGGAATGAGCGGGCCCCATAACAAAATTTTGTTAGGGGCCCCCTCCCCCCACAGCTCCTCAGTTTAACATAGGGTCTCCATGATCTTTCTCTATTATGGAGGATAATAATGGAGACCAGCAGTAGATGGAAGCTTTGCAGAAGGTTTCCATACATCTCATCTTCTGTATTAATAGCTTTAAAAATAATGCTGATTGCTGCATATGTTTTTCTGTTATAGGTAACCATAGAAGTTAATGTCCTATGTCTAAATATATGAAAAATGGCGGTAGGGGCTTCCATCTACTGCTTATCTCTGTTATTCTCCATAATGGGCAAAGATAATGGAAACCATTGATGGTGGTGATAACCCATCAGAATGGCAGCTCCCTGCTGAGTATCAGTGTACGGAAAATATCTCCTTATCACTGACTAGTCAAGAGGTTTAAATCTTACATTGATTGTCTGCAAGAAAGCAGGGTAAGGGTTCAGTCTCTGGACTTGTTTCTTCAATTAACTAAAGTCACTGATCAGCAGCTACAGGAGCAGCAGAACCTCCAATTCTTATGCCAGTGGCTGCAGAACCCCCCAATATACACTCCAGCCTCTGCAGAACTCCCCAATACACGCGGCAGCTACTACAGAATACCCAATACACACGTCAGCCTCTGCAGAGCCTCCCAAAACATGCACCAGCCACTGCAGAATTTTTCCCCACAGTACAAGCACCAGAATATGGTTCATTCAAAAAGTGACCCCAAATTCAGGATTGTATTAAAATATCATTTATATTAATACAGTTTCATTAAATTATGTATTACCTTAGAATCCTTGAGAATCTTAAAATAGAGGGAGAAACTAGGTACCATCTAGTGCAGGAATATTGTATTATTTCTCTTCTGAGACTAAATGTAGCACTACTCAAACATTGTTCAACTTCAACGTCTTCTGATTCAGAGTATGATAAAAGAGTTAATGCATTTCTATTGTTATGTGGTAAACCATACCTGCAGCAGTGACCCTAGGGTTCCCATCGTACGTTTTGCTTTTGCTTCCTCAAGAGGCATGTCTGATGTGAGTGGAAGTCGGCTATTTACTGAACAATAAAAAGTCACTTCCTATAATTTGGGGTAATCATTTGTGCCATATGTATCATATAGCTCACGAAACTGTGCGTGTGTCCCTCCTTTTGGTGCATGTTCAGATGTTCTCCTGCCCCAACCAATAAGGCGATTGGCGTCCTCAAAACAGCATGATGCATTTGCAGATAACTCCAACTCGGGAAGAAACTTCCGGAGTCAGAGGGGATAATGCACATGTGTCATAGCAAATTTCAGATTCTGCCATCGCCAGACCGGACTTCCATTTGTCATGCGCACTGGGGACACAACTTTCAGTAAGTATCTGATTATAAAAATAAAGCCAATGAAGTAAGAGATAGTTCTCAGTCTTAAAATAGATTTGAAATAGAGAAGTATAGATTAGACCATATACTTTGTATAAGTATCTGGACCTTTTGAGAGTCCTTAGTGCATAAAAAGTGTATAATCATCTAATGTATTATATAATCTAATTCATCTAATAAATCACAAGTTTTAGTGCAATAAATATAAATATATTAATATCCATCTATCAATACGTATATGTACAATTTATTGCACAGATTAATAGTGAATAAAAGTGTAAGTATTTTAAAAGTACACTAGGTGCTACTAGTGTATAAAAACCAATAATAACTTTGACTTAGTGACAAAAACAAAATGTGACTAATGCTTAATCTAACACCTTATATATGCGTATATTATATTATTATTGTATCCATCTAGAAAATTGTACTTTACCCAAATAGTGATGAAAGTGAATTAAAATTAATTAGGATTCCTATTCCGAACATACAATTTAAAGGTTAAAAATTCTACTTAAAAAGTCCTTTCAACTTTCAACTCTTTCTCATATCATCTTCTCTTCTTCAATGTGTGATATATATTTTTTCTTCTATTCTCTTCCATTTCCTCAGTTTCAAAGTTCGATTTAAACAGAGTTCCATCAACTGAACTCCAGGGGCCAGAGGTGAGTGTAAATGTCTTTCATAGGCGGACTTCCCCAGATGGCTAAAAAGAAAAACACAACTTAAAATCTATATAAAAAAACTTTTCAGGCAACAAATAAAATTAAATGAGGATGCTGAGGCTCTTAGTGTTTACAGAAATGCACTAAACCCCACAGTTTCATGAAGTCCCTGTAGTGCCATTGTTCGTAATTCATAGATTCATTTACTTTCAAGTTGTGCTAGTTTTATCATCAAATCCCCCCCCCCAAAAAAAAAAACCCTGATGTACCTTATCTATCCCTTTGAAATATAGCTCTCGTGGATCACTTTGATGGTACTTCTCAAAATGTTTTGGTAATGTCTTGAGGAGATTTTCCTTTTCCTGGGATTTTACATTTTTTATCTCTCTTATATGTTCTCCAACTGTTATCTTTAACTCCCTTGTGGTTAGCCCAATATATATTAAGCCACAGAGGCAGGTGGCATGATAGATTACACCAGTTGTCTTACAAGTAATGTGCTGAGTAATCCTGAAGCTTGTTTTGCCATCAAAGTCAGTGAATTCAAATGTTCTTTCAATGTTTTCACATGTCTTGCAGTCTTTACATGGGAAGCAAGCCCACTTTGGGCCCTTAGTTTTAAAGACATTTTTAGTATCTGGTATGTAATGACTGTGCACCAGGATGTTCTTAAGATTTTTGGCTTGAGCTATAATTTGTGGTACTTTTGGAGTGATTTTACGAGTTAGGTACTTTCAATATTTTCTGCTGGGTCTGTCAAAAAGACTGTTCTCTCCCATGCTCCTAGAAAAAGGTTCACATACGTGGGGGCGCATGTGGCCCCCCATCGCTGTCCCCTGAAATTGTAGGAAACAGTGATACATATATAAACTATAAGGACTAATCTATACTTCCCTATTTAAGATTGAGAACTATTACTTAATTGTCTTAATTTTTATATACAGGTATGTACTGAAAGTTGTGTCCCCAGTGCGCATGACAGATGAAAGTCCAGCCAGCGATGGCAGAATCTGAAATGGGCTACGATGCATGCTTATTATCCCCTCTGGCTCTGGAAGTTTCATGTGTCGTGCTGTTTGGAGGACGCCGATCGCCATATTGGTTGGGGCAAGACAACATCTGAACAGCTACGTATCTAGCCACATATGATCACCCTAATTATAGGAAAGGGCTTTTCATTCGTCATCCATATACTTAAAGGAAACCTACCATTTCAAATGGTCGGTGTAAGCTGTAAACACCGAGCACCAGCTCAGGGTGAGCTGGTGCCGGTGCTTAGCTTCGTTAGTGTTATAAACCGCGGTATCGCGGTTTTAACACTTTTTAAACTTTATAGCAGAAACTGCTTCGGCGCTGAAAATTATATTTTTAATTATATTTAATAAAGTCCAAATTTTTTACTTGAAGGAACAAATATTCTTTCTTTTGAGGTATATTCCAAAATAGATACAGAATCATTTCATTTCCTAAGGGAACCACCCCAGATTTTGATTTGGGACTATTTTGTTGTATTACATATATACTATACTGTGTTGTGAACAGCATAAAAGTTGTATTCTGTTGCGATGCAGGAAAGAGTTAATAAATTTGAATCATCATGCTATTTTACCATAATAATTAACACATTGGAAAATACAATTCTTACTGCAAAAAAGAAGCCCTCATATGCCCATGTCAGATTAAAAAATGTTAAAAAATTTACGTCTTTAACAAAAGGTCCTGAAGGCCAATTTTAGGCCATGTCCTTAAGGTATTAACCCCTTGACGCTCTGCGCTGTAGCTGTATGGCGCAGAGGTGTGGGGGGTGTATGAAGAGGGCTCACAGGCTGAGCCCTCTTCATCTGCAGGTGGGGCTTGTTGCATACTGCAACAAACCCCAAACGCTAATAACCGCGGTGGGTGCCTGCACTGTTCGCGGCTATTAACTTGTCCAATGCCACCAGCAAAGCTGCTGGTGGCATTTAAAAGACGACAGCTCGTGGGCTGCCATCTTGGATTGAATCGTCGCTACCCCAAACGTCATTGGGGGGCAGAGATCGGTTGCCATGCAGACTGCATTGTACTCTGCAGTTTCGTTACAATGACCCAGTGGCTCATTGTAATGTAAAAGGCTCAGAAATGCCATAATCTGCAATACAGCAGTATTGCAGTATATGGTAGGAACGATCAGACCATTTAGGGTTAAAAAACTGTAAAAAAAAAAGTTTCGGCTATTAACTTGTCCTATGTCCTATTAACTTGTCCCTGTGTGCCAAAATGTATCTATCAATTATTGCTGGCGGTGAACCACATAAAGGAAAATAGCGCCCAAATGTCCAAAACGTGACTTTTACACCATTTTACATCACATACAAAATGGAATAAAAAGTGACCAAAATGTTGTACACACCTCAAAATGGTAGCAGTGGAAACGTGGCTCATTTCGCAAAATATGACACTTAATACAGCTCTGTACACCAAATTTTTTTTTTTCATACACAATCATTTAACTTTTGAAAATGTGTTAAAACGCAATAAAACCTGTATAAATTTTGTATCACCGTGATAGTACCGAACCAAAGAATAAAGTAGAGGTGTTATTTGGAGCACACAGTGAAAGTTGTAAAAACTGAGCCCAGAAGATTGTGGCACAAACATGATTTTTTTTTCCAATTTTTCCACATTTGGAATTTTTTTCCAGCTTCCCAGTACATGGCATGGAATAATAAATAATGTGACGGAGAAGTAAAACCGTAAAAATGAACAAAATAAGCCCTCACACAGCTGTGAACACGGAAAATTAAAACGTTATGGAGTTTTGAAGGTGCAGAGCAAGAAATGAGCGTTAAAACCCTGCTTCCTTAAGGGGTTAAGGGTCAGTTAACTTTCATTTTAGATCTTGTCATTCCCTTTAACTACTTTGAGCCAAAATCAAGAGAGGTCGATTACACAGAATTGGAAATGGAAAGTCATCCACCTGTTATGTGTATTCTAATTTTCCTACTAACTGAAGGAAATAACTGAACACTTTTACTGAAATGAAAACCCATTTCCTTCCAAAACCAGCCAGAGATTAACCCCTAGCTGCTGAAACCACTTTTCACCTTCCTGACTCAACCCATTTTTTCAAATCTGACATATTTCACTATTAGTGGTTATAGCTTTGGAACATAATCAGGTTATTTTGAAATTGTTGTCTTGTGACACATTATATTTCAAGCTAATTGAAAAAGTTTGGTAATATGTTTTGTGTTTATTTATGAAATAAACTAATATTTGGTGAAAATTCTTGATTTTCTAAATTCTAAATTTGATGGAGTTGAGCAGCTCATAATGTTTTAGACTTTTTCTATATTGGTGTACTATATTGGAAACTAACCCTTTAATTGAGTTTGCTCCTCCGAGAACAGTGAAGTACTGTATATGAGTGAACAACATGAGGACAAAATACTTTTAATGTTTGATTGTTTATCACTGAAATAAATTCAACAACTCTAGATTGCACTATATGAGAGGCAACTATTATGAAAAGCTGCATACAGGACGTCATACTATGGGGTCCAGATGCAATAACTTTCATGTCAATCTTGATAACTGGCTTATCCTAAATTATAGATTTTCTATAACTCATGTTATATGTTGTATTCTTAGACTATCTTATCTCTTGTTTTGCTTACACTTTCAAAATCCTGTACACACTTGTGAATTTATTCATGTTATTGTTGAAGGTTTCATTGATTTTTACATTGTATCTTCTCCTTTGTATTTTACTCTGTAAAGTATAAAAATAAGAAAATACCCTTTTTAAATTCTTATGGGCCTATCCATGGCTAATGGACCCAGACATCACCTCTCCCCTATTTTTTCCTTTTAATACATTGGTTTATAGAGGAACTTTCACCACCTCACTCAGGTGGAGATTAGCATACTGTTGGAGCTGCTACACAGATTCAGAGGGACTTTGAATTTTCTTTCTAGCCCCCATGGTTGCGGATAGAGATGGGCGAATCGATTCGAAAAATCGGAAAATTAAATTCGTCACAAATCCGAAGTATACGCTGATTTGTGTGAACAAAGTTTTTTCCTCTTTTTTAGCTAAATGGGTGCGAGCACAAAGTGTTACATGGGGCAGAGAACTCTGGGAAGGAGAAAGGAACACCCTTGATGACATCTGGAGACCTGTAAGCTAATTAGCGACCAGCAGGCTTATGTGATGTCACACATAAAAACTGTCAGCCATTTGCATTCTTGGCATTTCACACTGCATGTGCTGTCTGTAGCGTCTAGCTGCTTTTACTGTACTGTGCTGTAGCAATTTCTGCTCCAATCCCAGGGTGTGCGTTTAGGGGGATCTGTATACCCCAAATAGCAATTCTTTTTTGTTACTGAAGTGACTAGGAAGAAATCTGTTTTATATCCACACAGCTGCTGTAGTGATTTCTGCCCCTCTCGCAGGGTGTGCGTTTAGGGGGATCTGTATACCCCAAATAGCAGTTCTTTTTTGTTACTGAAGCGACTAGGAAGAAATCTGTTTTATATCCACACAGCTTAATTTGCCCCTCTCCCAGGTGGTGTCGTTTAGGGGGATCTGTATACCCAAATAGCAATTCTTTTTTGTTACTGAAGTGACTAGGAAAATCTGTTTATATCCACACAGTGCTGTAACGATTCCTGCTCCAATCCCAGGGTGTGCGTTTAGGGGGATCTGTATACCCCAAATAGCAATTCTTTTTTGTTACTGAAGTGACTAGGAAGAAATCTGTTTTATATCCACACAGCTGCTGTAGTGATTTCTGCCCCTCTCCCAGGATGTGCGTTTAGGGGGATCTGTATACCCCAAATAGCAGTTCTTTTTTTGTTACTGAAGCGACTAGGAAGAAATCTGTGTCATATCCACACAGCTGCTGTAGTGATTTCTGCTCCTCTCCCAGGGTGTCAGTTGTGGGGTATCTGTATAATGCAAATTTCCATACTTTTTTGTTGCTAAAGTTGAGAGCAAGAAATACGTTTTGAATCAACAAAGTTGATTAACCACGATGTCAGACAAAGAGGTGGCAGGTGGAGCAGGCACATGTCGCAGCACAGTAAGGGGACGTCGCAGCAGGGGTGACTCTGAGGCCAGAACTGCCGTTGTCATCTAGCAGCAGTGTGTTGATCAACAACCCAAAGGATGTTGATAGGTTGACTAGATCACCCAATTCCTCAAATATAACATCTGACAACCACAGCCAAGAGTCCACGGGTTCGTCAGATACGAGTCCACGGGTTCGTCAGATACAACAATTAGCTGTCATGGCCCAGGAGCAGGTCAGTGGCCCTAACCTGTCCTCAACCAGCCTCTGTCCTGTTCATTTCCCAAAGCCAGAGAGCTACTAGGTGGTCTGGGCACAGCAAAGTGTTTGAGGACGGTCAGCAGCTGCTTGACAGTGAACAGGTGGGGCAGACATCCGCTGCATTGTGCAGTTGGCAGGCTGTGCATACTGACACCGTTGAGAATAGCAGTGACAGGAAACGCAAATTGACGAAGATGTAGCCAACAGCACTTGGGAGCCGGGTGTAGCAAGGGATTCATCATCATCGGGCGAAGACATTGCTAGCTTGCGTGTCAGGCAGCGGAGCTGGCAGCAGGTTGCTACTGTGGCCGTGAGTCAGCAGGGTGGCAGCAGTGCGAAGACGGGAACTAAATGGCCGTGGTGAACAAACCCTGCTTCAGAAGTCAAAGTAAGTAGTGGCACAGGGGGTCAGTGAGGCAGCGGCGTTATGAATTACTCATTGCAGAGTGCTGGCAGTAAAAGCACCACCTCGGCGGTGTGGCAGTTGTTTAAGATACTCGAGAAGCCGGGCATGTGTATATGTCGAATCTGCGGGCAGAAAGTGAAGCGTGGCCAGAGAGCTATTGTTGGCACCACGGCCCTGCGTCAACACATGTAGCGTCACCATCCAATGGCCTGGGAGAAATGTGGAACAGATGTGGAGGTCCATCCTGCCACCGCAGCAACACCTAGTGGCACACACACCATTTCAGCCAGTTTAGGCTCCAGCACCTCTGCTGAAGGGAGCTCCTTGTCTTTGACATCATCTCCTGGCCCAGATGCACCAGCTCCTTGCTATGCATAGCGCCAGCAGTCGTTGAAAGAGGCGATTACAAAAAAAAACAACTGTATGCGTCCAGCCATCCTAAGGTGTGGAAGCTGACTGTGCTCTTGTCAAAGTTGTTGGTACTGCAGTCCATCCCTTTCCAAGTCATGGTCTATGCACCCTTCAGAGAACCAATGGCTTGTGCCCAACCGAGGTGGAGAGTTCCAAGTCCCAATTTTTTTCAAAAAGACAGTGCTCTAAGAGCTGCTCCATCATAACACATGTGCAGGGCACAGCGATGTCACGCAGTTCTACACCTGGTTTGCCTGGGCGAACAAAGTCACACAGGGAAGGAACTGCTCCATGTCATGCAACAAGAAATCAATCTGTGGCTTTATCCACGACAGCTGAAAATTGGAACCATGGTGACAGACAATGAGAGGATTATGGTGTCCGTGCTGCACCAAGGAGGGAAGGCCCATGCACCCTGCATGGCGCACATGTTCAATCTGGTTGTCAACAGGTTCCTCACGTCTTCCATCCATCTGCAAGACATTCTAAAAATGGCCAGGAAACTGTGCATGCACTTCAGCCATTCTTACAAAGCAAAGCACACCCTCCTCGAGTTACAGCTTCAGAACGGCCTCCCCCAAATAGTCTGATATGTGATGTTTCCACCCGTTGGAATTCCAGCCTCCATATGTTAGATGGCTTGTATGAACAGAAAAAAGCCATTAATGATTTTTGATGATGCAAGCAGACCGTAGTACTTCCCTGTGTAACTTTGATGTCAGCCACTGGCAGCTCATGCGTGACACCTGCCGTTTGCCCAGGCCCTTTGAAGAGGCCACGTTATTTGTCAGTCGCCAGGACTTCAGGATGAATAACGTCATTCCGGGACACAAACAAGGACAGTGTGCCCTGACACTGAGACCCCCAATCTGTCCCCACTTACTTATTGGGTTCCCCCCTAAACGGAGGCCAATAACTGGGCGACATTCCCTCCCTGAGTAAGGTGTGAACACCTAACAATACAGACAAACAAACACAATAAGGCAAGGTATACAATCCGAGTCGGCAGCAGCAGGGAATAATAATAACCAAATCACAATCCAAATACATAGGTTGAGACACAGGCAAGAAATCAGAAACCAGAAATCAGAGAATACAAGAGAAGCTAGTGAACACAGCAAGATAGCAGTTTGACCAGCAAGGAGTGAAGGCTAAACTGGACACTTATAGGGAACCTAGGCCCTGCCACAGGTGGAAGGAAAAAGCTATTGCAGGTCCACAGTGTTAACCCTTGCAAGACAGAATTAGGGAAGGGTGTGGCAGACATCAGGTCAGATAGCAATAGAACCTAATTCAGACTGCAGGATGATGACAGACTCAGTGTATACTAATCCTACCAGCATGGAAAGAGGAGATAGCAGGGGCAGACGTGACAGTTGGCCTCTGTAAGTGCCCATGGAATTGAAGAGTGAAGCAGTTCTAAGAGTGGCGGCTGTCATGTGCGTCATACTAACACAGAGCATTGTTTAAAACCATGCTCCCTATGCATATGTGAGCATGGCACAATGTTCTACAGCACCCTACAGGCTCTCTGCAGCCAGGATATACCTGTTTTAAACGTGATTCGTCATGATTCGATTCGGGTCGAATTGAATTGTTTCAAAAATTCGGCAAATCGGGTGTAACCGAATTTCAACAAATTTGCTCATCTCTAGTTGTGGACATATCAGTCCCACTATGTGACCATTGTACTCTGTGTTCTGTCAGAGAGGAAGAGCTAGAGCTGAGGGGCAATCAATAGTTTGCAATGTCAAAGAAGCCACTGTGGAGTATGCAGTGTGATCTCTCTATGCTTATCTAGAGGCTGCTTTCACACATTGCATATACAATCTGCTAATATTTAACACAATGTTAACAGATAAATACAAATTCAATGTAAACATGATGTTACTGCAAATGTCAAATGTGATGTGAATGAGAACACATTGTAAACGCAACATTACTGCAAATGTGATATAAATGCGAACACAATGTAAACGTGATATAAACAGAACTGAGTTGTTAAGTGATGTAGACACAAACAATGTAAATGCTATCTAAACACAATATAAGCATTTATAAGCTATGTAAATGCAAGTGCCATCTGGACGCAATTAAGTAAACAAAGTGTGAATGCAAACTCCATGTCAACTCGATGTAAACACAGACACAATGTACATGCTGAGGCAATGTTACCTCAAATGTGATTTAAAGGCTATTTAAACACAAAGGTAATGTAAATGCAATGTAAACATAGAAGCGATGTAAAATATGTAGAAACCATGTGAATGAAAATGCTATGTAAAAACAATGTAAACTCAAACGCAATGTTTGAATGCAAAGTAAACTTGATGTGAATACAAGCACAATGTAAACTCAATGCGATGTCAGCACAAATGTGATTTAACCAGGATGTGAATGTAAATGTAATGCTTGTGAAGTAAATGTAATGTCAATGCAAACGTTATGTAACCGTGATGTGAACACAAATGCAATATAAAAGCAAGTGCAATGTTAGAGCAAATACTATGTAAACACAACACAATGTTAACATAGAAGCTGTGTAAATGCAATGCAAATATGACGTAACTACAAACGTAATGTAAATGCCAAAGCATTGTAAAAAAAAATTGCAATGCAAATACAATGTTAGGGTGCACGCTTGTCTGAGCTATGGCCGCACAAAGAAGAGAGGAGGAGTGAGTGCTGCTCAAGCCCCCCTCTCCAAAGAGAGGGAAAACATGCAAAGTTTTGCAGGATTGAATAAGGAAAACCACGCCTCTTTTAGCTACCTTGTAAGGCAGCTCCCTTGACATCAAGCTACAGGGAGGCCTTATGACATGATGCAGGATTAAAACCAAACCATTATATCTATTCTAAGAAACAGACTCCCAACTGTAGACAGCACTGTTTTGACCTGGTTGAGTCTCCTCAGTACAGCGTAGGGAACTGGTTTGATATTTTGCCAGAATCCCCTGATATTTTCCCGAAAATCCCCCTAGTGGAGCATCAATAGCTATAAGATTCCACATGCCTACATGGCGGCCTTAATTGGCTCTTCTTTCCTGACCCTAGTCACAAGTCTCTCACTCCACACCAGTTCAATACGCTGTACTGAGGAGACCCAATGAGCACGAAACAGTGCTGCCTACAGTTGGGAATCTGATGATCACTTGTTTAGGTTCCATAGTGGGACAAAAAAATTGTTAACAAAGTAAAGTTTACAATAAAAAAAAATTAAAATATAATAAAGGTTCCCTAAATGCCCCATTCCATTTAAAAATCCCATCTAACATAAAAAACAAAAATCACCAAACCAACTCCACATATTTTGTGTAGACACGTTTATAACAACCCTTACAATAAAAAAAAATCACTTATGAGCCCACATAGTGGAGATCATTAAAAAAAACATGTAAAATAACTACAAAAAGTAGATTTTTGCCCAACTAGCTAAAGAAAATAGGATTAAGAGTGATCAAAAAGTCACATTTACCCAGAAATGATAACAATAAAAAGTACAATTCGTCCCGCAAAAACAAGCACTAAAACAACTCTATATACAAAATAAATAAAAATGTTATGCTTCTTAGAACATACAATGCACAATGGAGATAGCTTATCAATACATTTAAAGAGAACCTACCATTTGATTTGATGCATTATGAAGCAAACATACCTTGAGAATGCTGTAGCTACACTGATACAGGATCATATCTTGTTTAATCCCTGTGCTGAGTGGTTTTGCTGATAAAACAGATATAACATTATGATAATGAAGCTCTGTCGCTTCTATGGCTGCTTCAGCGGTTCTCCCAGTTATTCTCTGCAGGAGAGGATGATATAATCCCTGGCTTGTGTCTGAAGGCAGAATAATAAATTGTTGCACAATCCCCCAGCTGCTATGTATGAGTGATCCAGCTCAGGTTGATTAGTCATGTCTTGACCAGCCTCCATTTGAAATTACAAGCTTCCATGTGAAATGTCAGCCAGCCTGACCCATCTTTTGCAAGGTCCTGAATGTTATAATTGTTTTATTAGCAAAACTACTCAGCACAGGGATTAACCAAGATATGATCCTGCATAAGTGTAGCTGAAGAATTCTCAAGGTATGTTTGCTTCATAATGCATCAAATCAATTGGTAGATTTCCTTTAACCAAAGCAGAAATACAAATACTGATGAATAAATTCAAACATTAGGAATACAGAGCATCATAATGGGACCCTAGGCAGGCTTCAGATAACACATGACAGTGCTAAAGATGGAAGTGGGAAAGATGAATTGTCCTGTTACCACACACAGAAAATTAGAAGTCGCTGCAATAAGAGATTGCGGTTTTAATTATGAAACCATGTGAACATTGTAAACATTTTTTTGTATTGAAACCTGACTTCAGAGGTTGTTATGTGTTTAATAACTTAATGTATTGATATAAATCGTGCCAAAGACATGAATGATAATGTCCAGTTGGGAAAATTCAAATAATGAAAATAAGAACAGTTATTAAACAAAATTATGTCAATAGCACAATCCAAGGCAGATCCAAGGCTACAAACCACATGTCTTTAAAGGTGAAGTAAAATTCAGATCAGATCCACAAGCTCATGGATGTTGGAAAGGATAAATACTTGAATATATTATGTAATAGTGCTTCCAATTTTGGAAGGTCCTCCTTGTAACATATCTCCTTTACTAATTAGTTCAGTGTCAAAGATAATGGCCAACGTAACAAAATCATGTTTGACCGAAAATTCCACTGTTTTATACATTCTACTTACAAAATCTCCAGAAAAAATGCTTAATAATAAAATCCACATTAACACACATGCAAACTCCTTGCCCGACCCAGGGTTTTGCCTTCAATTAAGACTTCCTCCGGTGCATGTCTCACGTGCACTTCCAATTTTTTAATATACTACTTCATTTCTACACCAAACTAACTAAAATCATACAGCAATAAAGTCCAAACAGCACATAAATTTAAGAGTTGTTGATGGGTGCAAGCTAGCAAGGATTGGGTCTAAAATCCTCCATAAGTAAAAATAGAAACATTGAGCAACAAACCAAACATTCAGTGTTGATAAAGTTGTGGTCCTCTTTATTCCATGTGTTACATTAGCAACATTTCAGCTCATACTGAGCCTTTATTCCATATTTACATATCCAATGTATACATTTTATGAAAACATAAATATAAAGTGCTGGTGCTGATTACATTACATAAATATAACAATAAATATACACATGTAAACACTGCGGGCCAATTTATCAAGGTGTCTAAAAGTCAGAATATCACAGCTCCCCTTTAAAATATTCATGAGCAATGGTAAAATGAAAGCTAAGCTGTGTGATTGGTTGCCATGGGCAACTAAAATTATTCTGACTTTCAGACACCTTGATAAATCTGCCTCTTTGTGTCTAGTGGTACAATATAGTGCTATTCACAGCGATAAGTAAAGTGTAAAAGTGCTTGAGTGCGGTTGCCATAAAAAACCCACCTTTTTAGGTATATGGACGTTTAGGTGTGTGTGTTCAATGTTCTCTGATTACAGATACCGATACTGGCGTGTATGTATAACAGCCAGTGTGCTAGTGGAACGCAACCCCAGCACAATCTGCCGCGTCTGCATGTGGGAAGCTGGAAGTTGATTCCATTGCCATAGTGACTTGTCAGCACTACATCTAACTGAGCTTGCCACAGGATCGTATGAGCATAAATGAATATAGCGAATATCGTTCCCAGCATAATGCCGGTGATCCAAATAACTGCAATATATTGTGCTACGGTCCACTATTATAAATAACATGTAATACCCAATACCCAAGGGGGTATAAAAATCCTATATACTAAAAACATTTATACTATCTTCAGAAAGACATATAAAAGCATAATCACCCAACAAGTATATTCTTTTTCAAGAAATTAGTACAGAGGATGCACAAGACACATCAGGAATAGTCATCATCCAGAAAGGAATTTTTGGCAACAAAAATATGAGACACAAGGTAGGGGTAATTTTAGAGAATTCAGGACACCAAATCAGAACAAAGAAACATAGAAAATTAGAAGAAAAAGAAAAACGTGTGGGGAGGGGGAACAAATGGGTGAAAGAGCAATAATAGTGAAAGATATTTTTAATTTAAGTTCTAGGGTTTTGAATGAAAACAATGTAATGTAAAACAAGGAATTGAAGTTCGCTCCGGAAGCAAATATGGATACATTTCAAACGTTTGTAGCTATTAATAAATTCACTACAGACAAAAACAAGTGTTTGCCTGTGGAGTGTGCAGAGTGCACCAGATTTGTCAAAAATGGCGCACGGTCTTCATGAATCTTGTGCACCCTGCACTGCTCTGGAAGCGTGCACTTTGTTCATGCTGCAGAACTGTGGGGCAGACAGAATTGTGGCGCACTTCAGTAATAAATGTGGGGCAAACTCAGACTTAGCACTAACACGCCCCTTCAGGTGCTCATTTTTTTCTGTCTTGTTGGACACAATTCAGCAACAACACAAAACTGGCGCAGACACTTTATAAATACAGTTTATGCATTTTTTTCAGTGCAAAGTCAGACAGAAAACTAGCACAAACACTTTAATAAATGATATGAGCCTTTATGTCCAAACCTAATAATGTAGCAAACAATATGAATAAAAATAAGTATACAAAATTGAGAGAAAAGTCTGATTTCATCCCTAATGTAAATAATAATGAGTGGATGCCGGTAAGTCTCTGCTGCATATTGCAGAAAAGGCTTACCGGTAACACCCGTGATCGGTGCCGGCACCGATCGCGGGTGTTTTCTTGCTGATCGCCGCCGGCAAAGCTGCCGGCGGCTTCAAACAGATGGCGGCGTCATCGGGGAGCGGCGATCCGTCGCCATGGTAGCTTCGGGTCTCACGAAGACCAGAAGCTACTTTGGGTTAACCCATTCATTACAATGTGCTATCAGAACATTGTAATGTATGAGGAGTAAAATCCCCATATACAGGGTCGGACTGGGGTACCAAGGGCCCACCAGTGAAATTAATTCTGGGGGCCCACCAACTGCTTCATCGATACGTGCGAGCCACCCCCATGTATATTTTCATTGCACTTTTATTACCCTAATATGTAAATTTTGTTATGCGGCTACTGGGGCATGGAGTAGCTGCATCTGAGGTTACACGAGGCGGCTACTCCACGCCCCGGTAGCCACTTTACCCCTCCTACTCACCATCTTCGGCGCGCAGCTGCTCGTAGCAGCGCGCCCTCGTCCGACGATCCTGCCGTCTGCGCATGCGCAGAATAGCAGGCCCGCGTCTGTGCAGCCCCGGCTTCGGAGCAGTGACCGCGCAGACCGCGCAAAAGGGCTATCCTCACGTCCCATTGATCCACCTACCACCCGATCTACAAAGTCAACTTAAGTACAAACCTAAGGAACCTATCTGGTAAATAACCCAGGGACTGCCTGTATATGAAGAAGGTTCACAGGCTAGGTCCTCTTCATACACACCTTTGTACCAAAGGTTCATTTTTTTATATAAAAACTGAATAAAAGCTTTATGAATTTGGTGTCCTCGTGATCTTTTTTTTTTTTTTGGTCAATTTTACCGCATTGGGATTTTTTCCCGCTTTCCAGTCCGTGACATAGAATATTAAATACCATCACTAGGAAGTACAATTTGTTATGCAGAAAACAAGCCCCATACAGCTCTGTACATAGAAATAACACAGTTATGGATTTATAAAGACTGGGAGGTAAAAATGGAAAATCAAAGATGAAAATGGTCTGGCCTTTAACCCTTTAAGGGTTAATATTCTATGCAGTGTACTAGGAAGCTGGAGAAAAATTCCAAATGTGGTATAAATGACAAAAAAAGTTGCATTATTTTTATTACAGGCTCGGTTTCACAACTTTCACACACCTCTTACTTTTTGAAACTTTGATTTATGGAGCTGGAGAAGCCGACGTTTTTAGTGCATTGAAATGGTGATGAATCTGCAATTTGGACAGCATGACGGGGGGGGGGGGGGGGGGAAATACAGTTTATGCATTTTTTTCAGTGCAAAGTCAGACAGAAAACTAGCACAAACACTTTAATAAATGATATGAGCCTTTATGTCCAAACCTAATAATGTAGCAAACAATATGAATAAAAATAAGTATACAAAATTGAGAGAAAAGTCTGATTTCATCCCTAATGTAAATAATAATGAGTGGATGCTTTTAACCGGTTCGCGACCGCCCGCGTTCCGATGCATGGAGAGGGCTCACGGGCCGAGCCCTCTCCATAGCCGGTAAGTCTCTGCTGTATATTGCAGCAAAGGCTTCCCGGTAACACCCGTGATCGGTGCCGTGTTTTCTTGCTCGCTTCATCTTTCCGAGGATCGTCGCTCCCCGTGACGTCATCGGGGAGCGGCGATCCGTCGCCATGGTAGCTTCGGGTCTCACGAAGACCTGAAGCTACTTCGGCTTAACCCATTCGGGTTATCAGCACATTGTAATGTATGACATTGTAATGTATGAGGAGTAAAATCCTGTAGTATGGCAGTATATGGTAGGATCGATCAGACAATCTAGGGTTAGTCCCTAGGGAGTCTGAAAAATAGTAAAAATGATAATAAAAAACAGTTAAAAAAAAAAGATTATAATAAAAAAACCTAAAAATTCAAATCACCCCCCTTTCCCTAGAACTGATATAAATATAAATAAACTGTAAAAATCATAAGCACATTAGGTATCGCCGCGTCCGAAAATGCCTGATCTATCAAAATATAATAAAGTTTTTTCACTGCGTTTAACCCCGTAACGGAAAATCGCGTCCAAAGTCAAAACTGGCACTTTTTTGCCATTTAAAAAAAAAAATTCTATAAAAAGTGATCAAAAGGTCGTACAGTCCTAAAAATAATATCAATGAAAACATCATCAAAAGTCGCAAATGATGACACCACCCTCAACTCCATACAACAAAGTATGAAAAAGTTATAAGCACATGAAGACGGCAAAATAAAAAAAAAATTTTGTACGTGAGGTTTTGTAAATGTATGAAAACATTATAAAACCTATACAAATTTAGTATCCCTGTAATCGTACTGACCCAAAGAATAAATTAGATGCATCATTTGTGGCGTGAAGTGAAAGCCGTAATATCCAAGCACACAAGAATACGACACAAATGCGTTTTTTCACCATTTTACTGGATTTGGAATTTTTTTTCCTGCTTCCCAGTACATGGCATGGAATATTCAATGCGATCACTATGAAGTGCCATTTGTTACGCAAAAAACAAGCCGTCACATAGCTTTTAAAAATAAAAAAGTTATAGATTTTTGAAGGTGGGGAGTGCAAAATGAAAAAACGGGAAAGGGCACGGTCCTTAACAGGTTAAAAAAATTGTGCTAAATGATTATGAAAAGATAAAGAAAAGGGGTTGGAAAGATAATCTAACAGCAGCAAACCATGAAAGAATTGAAGGATAATAAGGTTCTAGTGATAAAAAATGCTTGTAAAGGGGGAAGGATGCTCATTTTGAACAAGAAAGATTCTGACCTAGAGATGTTTAGACAGCTGAATGATAAACATACATACTGTTTATACTCGAGTATAAGCTGACCCGAGTATAAGACTAGGTATCTAATTTTACCACTAAAGACTGGGAAAACCTATTGACTCGAGTATAAGCCGAGGGTGGGAAATACATTGGTCTCGGCCTTCCTGTATATAGCTAGCAAGCCCCCTGTAGTATATAGCCTGTAAGCCCCCTATAGCAGTGATGGCCAACCTTTTAGAGATTGAGTGCCCAAAATGAGACCTAAAACACATGAGCTTTTCCCAAAGTGCCAACACGGCAATTTAGGCAGTAACAAACTTATTGCTACCAGAATCTTTGAGCTCCAATCCAACCCTGTCCACATCTCACTCTTCAGACAGGACCAAGCAGCACAAGATGGGTCACTACTTGGACTGCCTGAGACTGCAGGAAGGTGTCATGTCAGGCAAACTCTGTGTTTGGGAGACAGCCCGTGTCCCCACAGAGAGGTCTCCGAGTGCCATCTCTGGCACCAGTGCCATAGGTTCGCCACCACTGCCCTATAGTATATAGCTTGTCAGACCCCTGTAGTATATAGCCTGCCACCCCCTGTAGTATATAGCCTGCCAGCCCCTCCCCCAGTATATAGCATGCCAGCCCCCTGTAATGTATAGCCTTCCAGCCCACTGTAATGTATATCCTGCCAGCCCCCTTTAGTATATAGCCTGCCAGCCCCTTAAAGTATATAGCTAGCCCCCCTTTAGTATATATTGCCTACCAGCCCCCTGTAGGGTATAGCTTGCCGGTAAAAAAAAATAACCTACTCACCATTCCGATGGCCCAGGCAGAACCTCTTCATCTTCATGCCACAGGTCCGCGATAGCTCGGTGGGCAGCGCCTCTTCCCTCTTCACATCAGCCGGCACCAGGTTGCGACAGCTCCGTGCCCACAGCCCACTGGCGCACAACTGTGATATCATGGTTGACTACGACTGCAAAGTTTTGTGGGAAGGGAGTTAAGATGATCTCAGTTTATCTAATTATTATTTAACTATAGTGATTATATAGAGTCAAGGCAGAAATTAATTTCACATGTTTTTGCATTTATTTCAACTATAATGCTTTTATATTTTGCAGCATCTCTAGAAGTTATTAATTGAATATTATTATATACAACAAAAGTACAATAGTTAATGGATTTAGGATAGATTTTCACAAATACACTTAATACATTTATTTTATTCGTTCTTAATACTAATAAATATTGTACTAATGCCCAAGGATTTACTAATAAAATATAAAGACGCTAAAAAAAAACAAAATAAAAATGTGCACAGAAAAGTGCTTTTAATGGATGGATTCCAGTTGTATCATACAAAAGGAACACACATGCAATTAATGAAGCACAGACTGGGCAAATCTTTTTGTTCAAACAAAAAGCACCTACATGCAATGGCAAAAATTTAGTGCCGTAATGGAAAAATATATGCATGATTTTCCACAAAAAGTAAAGAATAATTATTTCAAATTGATGTTCGTTTCTCTTATGCCAAACATATAAGTAGATCACTTAGAGTTCTGTGCCACAAAAAAAGGATTTTGAGGCAAAACCTTATAATGACCTGTGAATGAGCCCCAAGACAAACTGGTGTAAACCTGTAGAATAATGTAACCTTATCATTTGACAGATACAGTATAAGGTAACCTGCACACAAACATGATGGAACATGTCTTCTACCTACAGCATCAATATCAGCTCCATCACTACCACTGCATGTGTCTTCATTCCTGCTTATCTCATTTTCAACTGCAGTACCAAACTATACAGAGACAGGGCCTTTATGATATCTTTATTAATGCATGCTATTCACTGACAGCAGCACCTTTAGGATCTAGATATTACTTCATGCTATTCACTGCCAGAAGCACCTAAAGGCATAGCTCCCAACCGTCCCGATTTTGACGGGACTTTCCCGTTTTTCGTACCTCTGCCCCACGTCACGGGCAGCTATGAGATTGTCACGGATTTTCCCCCCAGGTCCCGCTGTGTCCCAGCGCTGTGTCCGCATAGTAAATACTTTGAAAGTCTGAACTCACAGTACAGAATGGCTTCTACAGACATCGGGAGGGAATCCTTTTCAGAGAAGTGTCGGCTTTAGCGGGGAGAGCAGGGACCACGTCATCAGCTTCAGATCAGATCTGTCCATATATGGTCACTGCATCTCCTAGGGTTCCCCAGAGCAGACATCGGGCAGGGAATCCTTTTCAGAGAAGTGTCAGCTTAGTGGAGAGAGCATAGTGAATACGTCATCAGGTCAGATAAGCATCTGTCCATATATGGTCTCCAGGGCTTCCCCAGACACAAGCTCTTTATATAATTAAATTACATAAAGTTTTGCCCAGGCTGGGATTCGAACCTGGGACCCTCTGCACTGCAGACAGGAGCTTAACTAACTGAGCTATAAGCCCAGTGATACAGAGGTGAGGATTTCTGGTAACTAAGACATGTTATCAGCCAGTGTCACATTGTGACACAGACTAATGCACTGATATATAGAGAGGGATCTTCTCAGAGATTATTATTGTAATTATTGAGACTATTATTATTATTATTATAAATTTGATTATTTTTATTATTATGGAGATGATTATTAATAATGGTAAAAATAATAATAATCCTTTAGTATATAGCCTGCCAGCCCCTTAAAGTATATAGCTAGCCCCCGTTTAGTATATATTGCCTGCCAGCCCCCTGTAGGGTATAGCTTGCCGGTAAAAAAAAATAAACTACTCACCATTCAGATGGCCCAGGCAGCTCCTCTTCATCTTCATGCCACAGGTCCGCGATAGCTCCGTGGGCAGCGCCTCTTCCCTCTTCACATCAGCTGGCACCAGGTCGCGACAGCTCCGTGCGCACGGCCCACTGGCGCACAACTGTGATGTCATGGTTGACTACGACTGCCAATCCTTTCAGCTAAGAACAGGAAACTGAGGCTACAATTTGCACGCCAAAAAGCAAAACGGCGGGAGCTGCCATTTTCTCGAGCGGGCGAGTATGTTCGCTCATCTCTAGTTACGTTATTGTGAAAAAGTTATTGGCCTCAGAATTTGGCAAAATAGAAAATATTTGTTATAAACAAAGATTACATTTTTTAACATAGACATACAAGGATAATTGTGGAAATTTGTGCAAAATGTAATTTACAATGTACTATGGCCAACACACTATGTATAACATGTGACCAAAACAAAGAGCAAGCCAGTGTGTATAGGCTGAACAGTGAAAAATTTTATTTCAAGGCATGTGAAAATACACACAAAAGATGCCTTGCATCAAATTTCTAATTTATTTTTTGTTTATGGCTTAACTTATTGTTTATTTATAGTGGTCCTTGTATAGACCTTGCAACTCATAACATGATGCTGAACTTTACCTGCCTTCCCCGACCTTCATGCTCGGATGGGTGGATAACCTTTCTCTGTCTACCACCTGGAGTGCTCCTACCCTTTCTCCTGGAATTTCCAACTGGATACTGCACCATGTCATCTGATATAAACTGTGTTTTGCCTTCTTGGATTGGTTTGTGCCCATTGATGGACTTCTATTCCCTTCGTCCCTCCCTTTGAGAGAAACAACGATGGCTCCCTTCCTCCATGGGATCCTTTGACCCAATGTCAGCCTCTTGGACTGTATTTTATTTGATAGTGATATGCTTATTTATATTGTGACTTATATTTAATTAGTACTTACCTGCAATGTATGTCATGCATTGATCTTTAAATTGTAAAATATTAATTTCATTTTGGGTACTGACCTTTGGAGCCCCTTTTTTTCCCTGGGTTGATCACTTGCCTCGTCAATCTCTCTTTTCTACGTACATGTTGCTTTTTTGTTCATTTTTTTAGTTCAAAACCAACTTGTCACTTTAAAACAGACCGAATGCATTAACTTTGATGGCACATCTGCAGATGGCCACTTTTAGCATGACTCCGTCACTGTGGTTTTCTAATGTGTATTTTGCTATGGATAATCGTAGAGTCTTTTTAGGATTTTGCACATCGGTGCACTCATCATGCTGGTCTTATAATATTTAAGTTTCACCTCAGCTTGTGGACTCTTTTACATGCAATTTTTAAATTGCTATTTCTTTGATGATGGTTTCATTTAATACACACATATCGTACTGCCTATAACTAATAATTGAGAATTTTCCTCTGAATATTAGGTTTCTTCTTAACATTATATCTTTTTCTTGCACTCTTGATTCCATTGGTCCATTGTGACCCTTTTTCTACAAAAGCGCAAGTGCATAATGTACCTTATATGCTGAGCTTTCAGTGATGTGTCCTCAGAGCAACGCATGCGCATAATATACTGGTTGAACCGATCATACTATTACCTGATGTGCAAGTACTATTTCCTATTGCGCATGCACGAATTGTTAGGAGTATCGCGAGAACTCATGCAGCTATGACATGCTGCGGTTTCACATCCACAGGTGTTTCTCACCCAGTGGGCGTTGTAGATTGGGGGCGAGTGATCACCCCGGGACTCTAAAGGTAGGCTCCACAGATTAAGAGGTACCTACCCCTGAGGAAGTCGCATGACTGCGAAGTAATGTGTGAGGTGCCTCCGGCCACAAGTCTTAGATTTGACCATTCCTCCCACTGTGTATCTAATACTATATAGCCTTGTTTGTATGGGCTTAGTCCTGGTTCCAACACAGAGGGGCTCCCTTGATTTGTATTTATATCGTATTACTTATCTCTACTGCTGTCTAGGAGTTCACTGACTTTTACTTTTTGACTCACTGTGTATATGTTTTCTAGGACTGTACCGTACTGCTGCTATTAGTCATTTTTGTCCACATTGCGTGGGCGGTTTGTCTTTACCATTTGTCGACTTGTGGCCATCTGTGGATCTTTGTGATTGGCTCTGATCCACATGATTTGTTCTGATGTGTATGCCTACACTTTTAAAATGTTTTTACGAATTTTGCTGCATGCCATCTTTTGTGTGTGTTTTTCACATGCCTTGAAATAAAATTTTTCACTGTTCAGCCTAAACACATTGGCTTGCTCTTTGTTTTGGTCACATTTTTTAACATCTATGCAAACCTAATAAAACCCATATACATTTGGTATCTCTGTGATCGTACCCACCCAAAGAATAAAGAGAAAGTGTCTTTTGGAGCACAGAATAAAACTCATAAAAACACAGCCGACAAGAAAACACGACAAATGTGTTTTTTGTCAATTTTACAGCACTTGGAATTTTTTTTCCAGCTTTCCAGTACATTGCATGAAATATTAGATGTCACCTCTAAAAAGTACAATTTGTCCTGCAGATAACAAATGCTCACATTTATGTAAACATAAAAATAAAAAAGTTACTCTTTGAATGAGGGGAGTAAAAAAAATAGAAAATAGTCCTGTAAGAAACAATTTGGTTCTAAGGGTTTTAGACATTTTTCAGTCCTAAACGAATTGATTACTATCGAGCAATGTGGTGCAAGGCATTTACAGTACTCCATTACTTGGTACTCATTTTCCAATAATTTTGTCTTAACTAGCCAAAATCCTTCAATTAATGTAATGTTCTTAGTGCTTTGGTACATACCTTTCAATGTTTAAGGTCGATACATAATCATATTAAAGTCTTTAAGAGTCTGTATTTACAGTATAAATTTGGTTGGCTGTATTAAACAAACTGATTAACATTAATTGACTGATACAGAGTGTTGATTCAGCAGAAAGTGTCATCTGAAAATGTTTCTTCAGCTCTCAAATTACTTTGAAAGTTTGTCTTGTAAAGAATATATACCATCTTAGTAAGGTTACTTTTAAGACATTGAAACTGCAAGGTATACTTCCTTAGATTAAATAGTGAACAAATTGTTTTTCTCTTCTAAAGAATCCTACTTCTATGGTCATTGTAGACATAAATCCTACCCTTAGATTATCCAATAGCACAGATAATACACATTGTTAGGAAATCAGATAAGAATATATGGTGCCTTGTGGAACCATATAACGCCCCATGGAAGCGAGTGCCCCCATGCCCTCTGTCGTCTGCGATCATGTGAAGGTCACAGGGTGCTGCTGTTCACTGTCCTTGTTATAGACATCACTACCTGCACACTAAACAAGCATTTCTTTATGATTTGCTTTGCTATTCTAAAGCTTTATTACTCTTGGCATTACATAGGTTTTAATATGAATTTATCTTAATTATACAATACTAAATTAGAGACAAATTCTTCAAAAATGTAGGTAGATTTGAGTTAAAACTTTCAATAGGGTTTGTTTTTAATAGGGCAAGACACATTAGAGCAGTTTCCCACGTTGATCAGTCAGGTTACAGTTCTGATATTTCAGAGCCCCAATTTTGAATGAAAACTTTAACCATATTATTAGAAACTCCAGGGCTGGAATAAAGGGAGAGCACCAGGGCCCCCTCCAGTGAGCAGGAGGAGGGGCCCCCCACTTTCATGCCTGCTTCCAATCCTGCTCTATAATCACCAATATCGGCATCCTGTGAACATCGACACTGCTGAGTGCTATGAAGTACAGGTTATAAACTTCCTGTACAATCCTTACCCTTGGTCTCATGTAATGGGCTCATTTAATGGACTTATTTAGGTGAAAGTTTAAAAATATCATGTTAAAAAAATTACCAACTCTGAGTCTCCACTAGACTATATGGATGAAATTAGATAGATTGAGGCAGTAAGATCATCTGGATGGATATTTAATATCCCACAATTTGTGAGAATTAATATTCCCACACCTTGTGTAGGTAGGATGATATGATACACTGTTTCCTAAAGATTTAAGGATAGCAAGCAAGGTAATGTCCGTGTAGCAAGTGGAGAAGTGAT